>NW_023611326.1:0-117329 GCF_013339725.1 Rhipicephalus microplus
GCTTATCCTGGAGGCGTGAACCACATCCGTGGAGCGTGGTCTACGAGAATGGTGCGACGTATCTGCTGGGGCAACTTCGTAGTTAACTTCCCCAAGGCGATGAAGAACTCGGTAGTGTCCGAAGTACCGACATAACAATTTTTCTGAGTGTCCACGTTGGCGTATACGAGTTCGAACCCAGACTAGGTCACCGGGTTCGTATATTACTGCTCTGTGGTGGGTTTTGTACCATAGAGCATCTTGATTTTGCCGGGATAAAATGCGAAAGTGCGCCAGCTCCTGGGCGTCTTCGGCATGCTGAACGAATACATCTGCGTACGGAGTAATTATGTGCGGCAGAATTGGTTTCAGCATAATGTCAAGCCTTGTGATGACGTCGCGGCCGTAAACCAGACGAAAAGGAGCAAAGCCGGTGGTTCCCTGCAGAGCTGTATTATTGGCAAACGTTATATACGGAAGGATTTCGTCCCAATTCTTCTGATACTTGTCGACATACATCGAAAGCATATCTGCAATCGTTTTGTCAAGGCGTTTGGTTAACCCGTTAGTCTGCGAGGGGTACGCAGTTGCTGTTCGTCGCGTCGTGCCACTCAGCAACAGGATCTGTCGGAGCAAATCTGCCGTA
The DNA here is from genome assembly GCF_013339725.1 of Rhipicephalus microplus. Classification (NCBI taxonomy): domain Eukaryota; kingdom Metazoa; phylum Arthropoda; class Arachnida; order Ixodida; family Ixodidae; genus Rhipicephalus; species Rhipicephalus microplus. The sequence continues at coordinate 626 of NW_023611326.1, forward strand.
AAAGCAGTACCACGATCTGTGATCACGACAGCGGGAGCACCGGGGTGGTGAACGATGTTCTTGATAAAAAAGGTCCGACACATCAGATGCAGCTGCTCGCTGGGCGGCTTGTGTTTCGCAGTATGTGGTCAAGTAGTCGGTAGAAACCAAAACCCAGCGGTTACCAGCCGTAGACTTCAAAAATGGGCCGAGTAAATCCATCCCAATCTTTTCAAAAGGTGCGTGAAGGGGTCGCAAAGGCTGAAGCAGACCGGCTGGTTTCGTCGTTGGATTTTTGTGGTGCTGGAAAGCTGTGCATGTCTTGACGTACTGCCCGACAGTTTTGGTAAGCTTATGCCAGGAGTACTTGTCCTTGATCCGTGCCACAGTACCTGCGAAGCCAAGATGCCCTGACGATGGCTGGTCGTGCCAAGCATGCAAAATATCATCGCAGAGAGCAGCAGGAACGATGAGGAGGTAAACAGTTTTCGTTGGGTGAAAGTTGCGCTTGTAAATGATGTTTTGGCGTAGACAGAAAGATGACAAATGACGCTCAAACTGACGTTGGGGTTCTGGGTGACGTCCCTCAAGGTATTCGATCAGTGGTTGTAGTTCCAAGTCTTCGCCTTGCTGCTCAGCCCCGTTTAGTGATGCGAGGGTAGCAAGGCAGCTGTAGTCTTCCTCCTTGTCTTCTGCAGTGATCTCGATGGGTGCGTGGAAAAGACAGTCAGCATCGGCGTGTTTCTGGCCAGACTTGTGACCATCGTTATATTGAATTCCTGTAAAGCTCCATCTTGCGAGACGACCCGAAGGATCTTTTAGATTCGCTAGCCAGCAGATAGAGTGGTGGTCGCTGACAAATCGGAAGGGGCGTCCGTACAAGTAGGGCCTGAATTTCGTTATGGCGCTTACAACCACCAGACATTCTTTTTCAGTCGTCGAGTAGTTCTTCTCCACAGATGACAACGTGCGACTAGCGTAGGCGATGACGCGTTCGACGTCATCTTGATATTGCACGAGAATAGCTCCGAAGCCAAGGTTACTCGCGTCAGTGCGAACTTCTGTGTCTCCTTCGGTGTCGAAGTGACCAAGGATCGGCGGCGTTTGTAGGCGTTGTTGAAGGTCGCGGAAAACGTCGGATTGTTTGGGACCCCAGACGAAGGTGACGTCGTCCTTGACGAGTTGTAGATGGTCAGCGATTTTCAAAAAATTCGGCACAAAGCGGTGGTAATAAGCACAAAGGCCCAGAAAGTAGCGTACATCATGCTTTGTTCTCGGTATCGGGAACAAAGCAACTGCCATAGCCTTCTCAGGGTCGGGGTGAACACCACTGCTGCTGACAATGTGGCCAAGGAATTTGAGTTCCTCATATCCGAAATAACACTTTTCCGGTTTCAGAGAGAGTCCAGCAGTGCAAATAGCCAGAAGAACCACCTCAAGCCGCTCAATGTGCTGTTCAAAAGTCGTAGAAAAAACGACTATGTCGTCTGAGTACACTAAACAAGAGTGCCACTTCAGTTCACATAAAACTGTGTTCATCTTTTGTTGGAATGTGACTGCAGTAGAGCACAGGCCAAAAGAGAGAACTTTGAATCCACAGAGACTGTCATGTGTAATAAACGCTGTTTTTTCTCGATCCCGTTTATCCAATTCAACCTTTCAATATCCGCTACGCAGATCCATGTAATAGAAGTAACGGGCATGTCGCAGGTGACCCAAGGAGTCATTAGGGCGAGGAAGAGGATACACGTCTTTTTTCGTTATCTTGTACAGTTTGCGGTAGTCGACGCAGAATCGTAGTGAACCATCTTTTTTTATAACCAGAACAACTAGTGACGCCCAAGGACTAGTCGATGGTTGAATTACGTCGTCGTCAAGCATTTGTTTCATTTGATGACGGATGGCATCTTGCTCCTTCTGCGACACATGGTAAGTATTGTCACGAGGTTGTGATACACGCAGCACTTGAGAGGAAGCACGCAGGAGTCAGGGCGGTGTAAGGCGAACTGTTTATTGGGCGAACTTGTGCCCAGCAAAACAAGGCCAAACACAACTCACAGCAACAGCGGCGTGAACAGTCGTCGGCCGACGGAAAAAAAAAGACCCCCCAGTGGCGCACTGCGCCGGCTTTTATACACGCGTCGTAACGCGTTCCAGAGTGGCATACAAGATAAACGCGGCCTGCGTTGCGCTTAACAGAAAGTGATAGCGGCTTCCTTCGTAAACCAAAAGAACCGCACGTGTCAGTCTTTTATACACGCGTCATAACGCGTTCCAGAGTGGCATACAAGATAAACGCGGCCTGCGTTGCGCTTAACAGAAAGTGATAGCGGCTTCCTTCGTAAACCAAAAGAACCGCACGTGTCACTACCCCCCTCTGAAAAAGCATCGTTCCGATGCTAAAGACAGAACATAAGAGAGAGTACATGCAATAAATTACATTAACAATGCGTCACAGCTAATCAGCGCGCGTAATAAGGTTTAAGTCGCACCACGTGTACGACTTCGGGTCGTGCACGGCGTCGTTGGGATGACGTTAAGCCATCGGGCACGACCTCATAGTCCAGTTCACCACGACGTCGGACTACCTTGTAGGGTCCAAAGTAGCGTCGCAGGAGCTTCTCAGACAATCCCCGTCGTCGTATCGGCGTCCAGACCCAGACAAGGTCGCCGGGTTGGTATTCGGTGTGGTGTCGTCGAAGGTTGTAGTGGCGCCTGTCGACCGTCTGTTGGCTCTTGATACGCAGGCGGGCTAGCTGTCGAGCTTCTTCAGCGCGATCCAGGTAACTGGCGACGTCGATGTCTTCTTCGTCGGTGCCGACCGGTAGCATGGCGTCAAGCGTCGTTGTTGGGCTCCGTCCGTAGACGAGCTTGTATGGAGCAAACTGCGTCGTTTCCTGCACGGCCGTGTTGAACGCGAAGGTTACATACGGGAGTATGGCGTCCCACGTCTTGTGCTCGACGTCCACGTACATGGCCAGCATGTCGGCGATGGTCTTATTTAGACGCTCGGTGAGGCCATTCGTCTGTGGGTGGTTCGGCGGTGGCTTGTCTGACTGTACCTCAAGATCGCCTGCGTTAGGTCAGCCGTAAAGGCCGTACCTCTGTCGGTGATGAGGACCTCGGGGGCTCCGTGGCGGAGGACGATGTTCTCAATGAAGAACTTGGCGACCTCGGCGGCAGTGCCCTTGGGCAAGGCCCTTGTTTCGGCATAGCGGGTGAGGTAGTCAGTCGCTACGACAATCCATTTGTTGCCAGAAGTTGACGTCGGGAACGGCCCCAGTAAGTCCATGCCGATTTGTTGGAATGGCCGTTGAGGTGGTTCGACGGGTTGCAGAAGTCTGGCTGGCCTAGTTGTCGGCGTCTTGCGTCGCTGACAGTCTCTGCATGTTTTTACGTAGTGGGCGACGTCGGCAGTGAGGCGAGGCCAATAGTACTTCTCTTGTATTCGTGACAGTGTGCGGGAAACACCAAGATGTCCGGCTGTCGGGTCGTCGTGTAATGCTTCCAGAACCTCTGGACGTAACGCTGAAGGCACCACGAGGAGATGGTCGGCGCGGAGCGGCGAGAAGTTCTTCTTCAGGAGGACGTTGTTTCGCAGGAAAAACGAAGCCAGTCCTCGGCGGAATACTTTCGGCACGTCGGCGGTCTTGCCTTGCAGGTAGTCCATGAGGATCTTGAGCTCTGGGTCAGCTCGTTGGCGTTCCGCGAAGTCGTCGGTACTTATGGGTCCCAGGAAAGAGTCGTCGTCCTGGTCATCCTGGGGCGGCGGATCGACAGGGGCGCGAGACAAGCAGTCGGCGTCGGAGTGCTTTCGTCCGCTCTTGTAGACGATGGTGATGTCAAATTCTTGTAGTCTGAGACTCCACCGTGCGAGGCGCCCTGATGGATCCTTCAAGTTAGCTAGCCAACACAAGGCGTGGTGGTCACTCACGACTTTGAAAGGCCTGCCGTACAGGTAGGGGCGGAACTTTGATGTAGCCCAGATGATGGCAAGGCATTCCTTTTTTGTCGTGGAATAATTGGTTTCTGCCTTCGAAAGTGACCGGCTAGCGTAACTGATGACCCTTTCAAGTCCGTCGGTCCTCTGCACGATCACGGCGCCGAGCCCTGTGCCGCTTGCGTCCGTGTGAATTTCGGTGTCAGCTTCTTCGTCGAAGTGCGCCAGTATTGGCGGCGTTTGCAGGCGTCGCTTTAATTCTTGAAATGCCTCGACTTGCGGCGTTTCCCATTTGAAGTCGACGTCGGCCTTCGTGAGGTACGTCAGTGGCTCGGCGATCCGTGAAAAGTTCTTCACGGAGCGCCTGTAATAAGCGCAGAGGCCAAGAAATCGGCGTACTGCTTTTTTGTCGGTGGGTGCAGGAAAGTCGACGATCGCAGCTGTTTTCTGTGGATCAGGGAGCACTCCCGACTTGCTGATAACGTGGCCAAGGAACAATAGTTCCTCGTAGGCGAAGCGGCACTTTTCTGGCTTCAGGGTAAGTCCCGAGGCTTTGATTACCCGAAGAACAGCTTCAAGGCGCCGGAGGTGCTCGTCGAAGTTGGAAGAAAATACGACTACGTCTTCCAAGTAGACGAGGCAAGTCTGCCACTTCAAGCCTGCGAGTACTGTGTCCATAACCCGTTGGAACGTCGCAGGCGCCGAGCAAAGACCAAAGGGCATGACCTTAAACTCGAATAGGCCGTCTGGTGTTATGAAGGCAGTCTTCTCTCGGTCTCTCTCGTCTACTTCGATTTGCCAGTAGCCGGTTTTGAGATCCATCGACGAAAAATACTTGGTGTTGTAGAGTCTGTCCAGAGCATCGTCTATCCGTGGGAGGGGATACACGTCTTTCTTCGTGATCTTGTTCAGGCGACGATAATCGACGCAAAAACGTAGGGTTCCGTCCTTCTTCTTCACCAACACCACGGGTGATGCCCACGGACTCGTAGACGGCTGAATGATGTCGTCACGCAGCATTTCGTCGACTTGTTGCTTGATGGCCTCGCGTTCTCGTGCAGAAACTCGGTAGGGGCTCTGACGGAGCGGACGGGCATATTCGTCGGTTATGATGCGATGTTTCGCGAGAGGGGTCTGACGAAGCCTCGATGACGACGAGAAGCAGTCCTTGTATTGGTGGAGTAAGGCTTTGAGCTCCTTTTGTTGCTGCCTGGAAAGGCTTTTATTGACGTCGAAGGCGGGCGTGGACACTACTGTCGACGTTGCGGCTCCCTGAGAATCGGTGAGAGCGAAGGCATTGCTCACTTCCCCAAATTCGCTTAGATGTGCTACCGTCGTGCCCCTATTCAAGTGCCTATATTCGTTGCTGAAGTTCGTCACCATTACCTTGGCTTCGCCGTTATGAAGCTTGGCTATGCCTCTTGCGACGCACATCTGACGGTTTAGGAGCAGGTGCTGGTCGCCTTCGATGACACCTTGTAAGTTGGTAGACGCTTTGGTGCCGACGGAAATGATGACGCTCGACAGTGGCGGGATGGTTACTTGCTCTTCTGTCACATTCAAGGCATTGTGAGCGACATTGCAGTCTGACGCCGTTGCATTATCCGTGGACAGCGTGATTGACCTGGATCTTAGGTCGATGACTGCGCCTTGCTGGTCCAGTAAATCTATGCCTAAAATGACGTCTCGCGAGCATTGCTGCAGGACCACAAAATTCACAGAATACGTCTGGCTGTGAATCGTGACTCTTGCCGTGCAGGTTCCAGTCGGTGTTATAAGGTGGCCCCCTGCTGTTCGGATATCCGGTCCTTCCCATGCAGTCTTTACCTTCTTGAGCTTAGCGGCGAAGAGACCACTGATGATAGAGTAGTCGGCGCCGGTATCGACTAGGGCGGTGACGCTGTGGCCGTCGATGATCACGTCGAGGTCGGTGGTTCGTCGTCTGGCGTTCCGGTTAGGTCGGGGCGTCGGATCATGGCTGCGTCGGCTTGGTCCGGTGCTGCTATGTCGCGTCGGCGGCGAGGCTTTGTCGTAAAGACTCTGCTCAGGCGGCGTACTGCGACTACGTCGGGAAAGTTCGTGCGTCGTGGTCGTCGTCATCGGCAGCGGCGGCGGCGCCGGAGGAGGATCTTCGGCATTGCGTCGTGCAGCAACCGCACCTCCATCGGTTGCTGCCTTTAGTTTCCCGGGTAGGGGCTTGGGGATCGGCCCCGGTCAGGGCCGGTGTACTGGCGGCGATCCGGGGAGACGTAGCGGCCAGGCGAAGGTGAACGGGATGGTCGTCGTTGTTGCCACTGCGATCCGGCGATGTAGTCGGCGATGTCGCGAGGTCGCTCACCTGAGCGCGGACGCGGCGCGTTCACGTCGAAGCCACGCAGTCCCATCTCACGGTACTGGCAGTAGCGGTAGGTGTGCCCGGCTTCGCTGCAGTGGTAGCATAGTGGGCGGTGGTTTGGGGTGCGCCAAACGTCAGTTTTCCTCGGCGAGCGCTGGATTACTGGCGAGCGGGAAGGCGTCGGGGGTGGCGGCGGTGGCTGGTGACGAAACTGCGGAGACATTGGGTCCTGGTGTTGGCGAGGAGCGGCGACAGGTCGTCGTGCAGTAGCGGCGTAGGTCATCGCCTCCGGTTGGGGCTGTGGCCGTTCAGGAACGCTCAGTGAGCGCTGTAGTTCCTCGCGGACTACGTCTTCGAGAGAGGCGACTTGGGGCTGAGACGATGGCAACATGCGGCGCAGTTCTTCACGAACAATAGCGCGTATGGTCTCGCGCAGGTCGTCGGGGCAGAGTCCTCGGACTTCTGCGACGTCTGGCGACATGCGCCGATCGTATTGGCGGGTCCGCATTTCAAGAGTCTTCTCGATGGTGGTAGCCTCGGAGAGGAACTCTTGTACCGTCTTTGGCGGGTTTCTGATCAGTCCGGCGAAGAGCTCCTGCTTCACTCCTCGCGTAAGCAGGCGAACCTTCTTGTCCTCAGACATGTCGGCGTCGGCGTGGCGGAAAAGTCGCGTCATCTCCTCCGTGAAGATCGTTACGTTTTCGTTGGGGAGCTGCACCCGAGTTTCAAGCAGTGATGCGGCTCTTTCCTTCCGCACGACGCTTGCAAAGGTGCGCAGGAAAGCAACGCGGAAGTCGTCCCAGGTTCGAAGCGTTGACTCGCGGTTCTCGAACCAAGTTCTTGCGGCGTCTTCCAGGTAAAAATACACATGACGCAGCTTGTCGTCCGGGTCCCACTTATTGAGGGCTGCGACGCGGTCGTAAATGTCAAGCCAGCTTTCCGGGTCTTCGTAGGTCGATCCGCGGAAGGTAGGCGGCTCTTTGGGCTGGTTGACGACCACGGTTGCCGAAGACCTTGCTTCCGTCATCGTGGATGCCGGCTTCGTAGCAGCCTTTGTTTTCTTGTCCTTGTCGGGGAGCGGCAGGTATTCGGGCGGTAGTCCTTGTTGTCTTCGGCTCACTCGAACGACCGGGTCGGCGTCGTCCTCTTGGCGGCTTGGGCTTGGCTCACGGCTGGACGGGGGCGTACGGTACAAGGACCGAGAAGCACCTTCACCAGATGTCACGAGGTTGTGATACACGCAGCACTTGAGAGGAAGCACGCAGGAGTCAGGGCGGTGTCAGGCGAACTGTTTATTGGGCGAACTTGTGCCCAGCAAAACAAGGCCAAACACAACTCACAGCAACAGCGGCGTGAACAGTCGTCGGCCGACGGAAAAAAAAAGACCCCCCAGTGGCGCACTGCGCCGGCTTTTATACACGCGTCGTAACGCGTTCCAGAGTGGCATACAAGATAAACGCGGCCTGCGTTGCGCTTAACAGAAAGTGATAGCAGCTTCCTTCGTAAACCAAAAGAACCGCACGTGTCAGTCTTTTATACACGCGTCATAACGCGTTCCAGAGTGGCATACAAGATAAACGCGGCCTGCGTTGCGCTTAACAGAAAGTGATAGCGGCTTCCTTCGTAAACCAAAAGAACCGCACGTGTCAGTATGTTGGCACACCGGTTGTACAATGATACAAAAGCCGACGCACATATTTCAAGCCTGGTGGTGCACCTTCCTATAGGGCATACGAGGTGTCCTCCTGTGGTGATTAGTTGAAGGCCGTCCCACGTTGTCAGCACCTTGTATAGATGGGTGGTCAATGAAGCACTCATCACGGAGTAAACGGCTCCCGTGTCGACAAGCATAGTCACCGGATAACAGTCGACGGAAAAGGTAATGACAGCGGACGTTCTGTTGGCGGTTTTAGAAAAAGGCTTTAACTGTACGTCGTAAGGCAGCGGTGGAGGGTATTTGTCGGTTCGCGTGACAGCGGCCTCACCTCTGGAGGTCGTCGTTTTCAGTTTGCCTGGCGTGGGCTTGCGCCACTGACACCAGGGGACCCAAAGACGGGTCGGGCGCTGTGTGTTGATGTGGACGGATGGGGTGATGGTGACCGTGACTGTCCTCGCGGCGGGACAGGAGCATGATGGCTACCTTCCGAGTAATCCGCAATTTCTTGGGGGCGCTCCCTGTAGCGTGGACAACGGGCATATGGGTGGAATACACGTAGGGCTATTCATTGGTAGTAACAGCCACGGTACATGTGTCCATCTTCGTCACAATGTTAGCACAAAGGACGATTGTCGGGTGCACGCCAGACCGTGGACTTCCACAGGCCAGGACGAAAACCGGACTGAGAAGGTGGGCGATGGGCTGGACTTGGAAAGGGCCTGTGGATCCCAGTAGGTAGATGAGAAAAATGTGCCACAAACGGCGTAGAGACGCGTATGGCATCCACGTAGGAAATCCTGGGAGATTCGACTTGCGATAGTGGTGAGGAATGAACGAACTGTCTGATTTCGTTACGAACGACCTCCATAAGAGCAGCGCTACTGGGAGATGACGCTACATGAGATTTCCGAAGTTCTTCGCGTTTAACCTGCCGTATGAGTTTTGTGATGACATCCCGGTTATCAACTCCTAGTACAAGTGAGCACGCTGCGGACATTGCCGTCTGACGCTTATACTGCAACAACCGCTGCCGAAGCATGCGCTCCATAGTCGTGGCCTGAAATCTGACACAGTCGTAGAATGGTTGCGCACAAGGCCCGCGAAAAGTTCCTTCTTCACGCCTTGAATTAACAAGCGCACTTTGTTGTCTTCTGGGATTTGGGGTCAGCCTGTCGAAACAATCGCGACATCGCTTCGACAAACATGGCGACGCTCTCGTTCGTCATTTGAAACCGCGAAGAAAGTGCCTGCTCTGCTCTCTTTTTTTATTCGGGGTTACTGAACGCCTCGCAAAGCTGCCGATGAAATTCCTGCCAACTTGTGAATGAAGTTTCATGGTTCTTGCCGCGTCTAAGAGGGAGGTGTACACGTTCTTCAACTTACGGCGATGGTCTCAGTCGTTGATGGCAGCGAACAGGTTCAAATGGTCAAGCCAGTCTTCGACATCCTCACCGGAGTCGCCGTGGAACGGGTTCGATGTACGAGGCGTGTTGATGACACAGGGTGCGCTAGCGAATGGGTCATGCTCAGTTTGGGTTGCGAATGTGGTAAACATTCTCTCACGGAACTTGCCAAGAAGCCATACTGTGGTGGTAGTCCTTGAAGGCGGTGGCTGCTTCGATGGATATCAGCAGACCTTGGTGCACTGGCGGTGGTTGCTTCTGGTTCAGGACCAGCAGGCATAAGACGTTGCAGGACAGTACCCAGCACGACCGCCAGTCTGTCGCGAGAGGAAACAATAGACAGGAACATGAAGTGGACGACTGTTTACTAAGCCACAGCAGCCGTTCACTTCTTCGCTCTCTCCCTTAACAACTAACACAGCGTGGGAATATCTATGGTCGTGGGTTCGTTGTTCCCCATCTCATGCGGCCGTCCATTGCATCACGCTTCTATGGAGTTGGCACGTATCAACTTCGGAGCGACTGCCTGTCATTGTCTCGTAGCCGACCGTTCACGAGCACGACGTAGTCACGTGTATACCGTCGAGCAGATACCTTCTATTGTTGCAAAGACACTTTTTCCCGTACCGGTAAAACTACTCGTAGTGGCGCAAACACTTTTTTTAGTTACTTGGTCAGTCGTTCATGGATGCACAGTGTGTCGATTGTCGAATTCTATTGCGATCTGCTTCCACGTTTCTTTTGTTTCCTCTGAAGGCACATTATGTACCTGTTAAGAAAGTTCGTCAAGACGTAGCCACTTCGTCGGCGAAGTTCCCTTCAGTGCATCATTTCACAATAAATGCAACTTCATAAAAAATAATGCTGTAAAACTGATTAAACTATCAAATAAATCTAAAAAGTTCAAAAATAAAAGTGAAAGAAAACAGCAAATGCCGAAGCGAACAGGATAACACCACCCAACACAACAAAAACATAGAAGACGTCAAAATAACCGAAAAAATACCTGCGTCGACAGGAATAGCAGAAAAGTGGCCAAACGAAAAACGTATATTTTACCGAAAGCTGCTGGTTCCTAGACAAACATTGGTACTGTTTGCATTTGGCTGCTTCTGTGTACACTGTTGTTGGTTTCTTGCAGTAAATCTAGTTTATTACTGCTCGAGGTCATGTTCTTGTCAAAAAAATCTGCCTACCCTCGCACCCAGGGCTTATACTTGATGAGTTAAGGACGATTTTCATAAAGTGCTCTTATGACAAGACAAGGGAGGTTTCTGAAACGCACCTTGTACTTTTACTAAACTTTTTTTGTCCTTTCATAAGTAGCCTTACCGACAAAAGTTAAGGTTTGTTCGTGAATACGGCGGTAAAACCCCTCGGTTATTTTAATGCCATCACTGCATAACTTTAGTTTTTATTTATTTTTAGCACACCGCAAACGTTTGCACATGAGAGTAGACATCCGCTATTGGTAGATACTACTTCAAAACAGCAATTATATGATTTTCATAAACGTCCTAAAAATTCACAAATGATTTTCATAAATGCTCATCCCCTTTTCTGCTCGAGTTCCAACAATATAAAAGGATCATCATCATCATCATCATCATCATCATCACCACCACCACCACCACCACCACCACCACCACCACCACCACCACCACCATTATTTCCAGCACCAGCACATGGCGTTCAATAAAAAGGTATATTAAGGCATCTTCAGTGCTGTTTTTAGGGTGAGTTGGAAATTTATTCTTGGAAAGATATAATGGCCATGTTATTGTATTAAAGAACAATGACTAAAGAACGGTGTGACATGGACACTGAAATAGAATCACTTTAGGCAACTGTTTTACAGCGAGAGCTGTTGTGAGATCACAACAAGGGTCGCGTGCGCCGTAGTTGTCTAACACAGCTGCCACCACCACCGCGATATAAGATTAAGAAGCGGTACATAAGAAACGCCAAAGACACAAAGGGTTCGAAACCAGGTCTCCTGCGTGACAGCCCTGTATTCTACCACTGAGCCATGTTTATTCTTCGAAATGTATTGCAAACTGTCCTTGGGCAGGTTTGATGTCGGGAAAGTATATAATCGCGTTTCATAACAGTAAATGAGCAACCAGGTGTCACACAATGCGAATTGCTCACCGAGTCGGTAGTTGATTGCTCCAACTCATTACAAAAGCTTATTTTGCCACTAAATGTGGCACATACCCACTGTGAGATATTGTGGGGATCACAATAGCTTTGGAAATTGTTGGTTATCGCAGCGACTGCTTAAAAATTCCACAAAGTCGCTTGCAACTTTGCACAGCTAAGAAAAGAAGTAAATGCTGTAGGGCTGCGCATGCGCTGTAAAGGTGGTCACGCCGTACACCGGATTAATCCCAAGCCTAAGACGCTTCGCATCTAAAAAAATGTAGTTGTCTTAAAATTGCCCCAGTCATTGTCACAAATTTAACAAGTCGAGTAATGACGAACTATCTCAAAACTCTAGAGGCACGTTTCTTAGCCTAAGAACACTCATGTCATGCGCGCATTTCTGCCATGCAGTTTGAAAAGCTGTCACTCGAAAATTTTGAAATTGCAGACGCTTATCTTTCGGTAACAATAAGCATTGTAACTAATGGGCTCTTGCATAGAAATTGGAGATTTTCATGTGACATAATAATTCTAAGCGAAACAATTTCCGTAATACTTTCAGCTTTGACGTTGCTTCTCTTTGCAGCAGATGATGAGTTGTACCAGCACCCCACCAGAATCACAAACTTGTGTGTTGAAAAAAAGGCGGCAAGGACAGACCCCACTAATAATAAAGTATTTGTCGGAGAAGAAAGCTCGTTACCTAAACGTAGAGATATTTCGAAGAAAGGTCCAGTTCGTCTTTCTAAGCTGCGAGTTTTTTATGCTTTCGATAGTTGTCACTGCCAAACACAGCGTCGTGGAGATCCATCAGCCTGTTCTCATCTGATAATTACATTTGCGGCAGCACAACTGTTTTAGCGCCTAAAAAGGGGGGTGGAGGCGGAACACATTAACCTCTCACCCGCCGCGCATGCTATACGTGGCATTTCCCACTAACCAGAAGCGGCCGCAGAAGGCAGAGTGTGACAAAAATGCCCATGGTTCAAGGCTATCCACATCCTCTCTTTGAAAATGGTCTATAATAAAAGGATGTGTTGGGGACAGAGGAATGTGTTGCGAAACTGACAACACGTGCGCGCGGACACACACGCTACGTTCCAGTATCTCAGCAGCTTTATTTCACGTCACCCATTCTTACCAACCTGCGTAACGCGGTACACTTGAGAGATGGAGACAGTCTTTCATTGCGTGGGACCTACATTCAAGGCCTTTCGAGGGAGGCTGAATTATTGAGGTTCGTGCACTGTGCGATGTCAGAGCACGTTAAAGAACACCAGATGATCAAAATATCCAGAGTCTCCCACTACGGCGTCTAGCGTAACCACATCAAGGTTTCGAAACGTGAAACCCAGTTATGCTCCTTACGTTTGCAGCCTTACGGTCATGGCCACAGTAAGGCATGCAATGGTTTAATGCAGTGTTCGACACTCTGTCTATTCTGACACTCTGTCTATTCGACACTCTGTCTATATTTATCATCTGTGATGACACACTTACTGAAAAAGCCAATTGGTTTTTCTTAAAAGTTCCGTATTACAGATCTTTATTTTAGTCTTGATAAATGGCTGTTTTATAAAATAACCAACACGACACTAATTGTTCAACTACTACTTCAATTGGTCATGTGAGCGCTTCTTTTTCGCTTTGTTTCGCTTCACCTGCGGTGAGATGGAGAAGGCGCACATGGATATTCCGCAAAGGGAATACCATTAGGCGAAGTGTAATAACTTTGAGTTCATGCATCAATTTACGCGCCATAAACGAGAGGCCTTTTATTTTACCAAAGTGTAAGGACACTGACACAAAAGTAACGTCCGAACCTTCCGTTAATGATAGTATATATATATAGAAGAATAAATACGGTGTGGGCAAAGAATATACTATACAGCGCTTTTCAGTAACATGCTGTCTAATTACATAACCAACATTTATTTATAATGAGCTATTTACTGAATTTATTAAGGTGTACGTATTTATGTTTCAGATGTGCATAAACAGAAAATGCGTTTTTCTCAAAGAACAACCTATGGATACATTTCAAAATAATTTGACTGTGTCCATCTTGTGAAGTTATAAATTGAAATATTTGCGCAAACCTTCAAAAGCCAGCTCAATAAACTCAAATAACAAATGAAGTTGCAGTGTTCTTATATTGCATTTTAAGTAAGAAGGCTCCGATATCTGAGTGATAAGAATGCACCAAGAGCGACAAGGAAGCAACAGCTGAGGACTGCCTATCAGCGCATCATGGAGTGGAACGTTCCGACTGATCTGATTGAAGATTTCACCAAAATATTCCGCAGACCCCACGTGCCTTGGCAATCGATGTCTTGCGAAACACGCTGAGGGAAAGTGACTGTGTTGCAATTTTTTTATGGAATCGGTACGAATCGGTACTCACAATATATACAAATGTTGTACGAACAGACGTATGTTATACAGTAGCATGTTTACTGTTCCATAATGATGCCCACGACAACATGAGTATTAGACACCAGAAGCGCTAAGCTAATATGTAGCTCTTTTGTCAGTGAGGATGGCGGACGTGGACACTGCTAGATAAATGAGCTTCAGTGGATGGCACTTCCCCACAATTGGAGTTAACGGGGCGTGACAGCTGTATCATAGGAGTGCGTAAGTACTGTTTATAAGATTACGGCCTACTTGAAAATCAGTTCCGTGACCTAGCGTGGCTCTTTGGTTGAATATTTGATTGCCACGCAGAATGCTGGGGTTCGATTCCTGCTGGGATCAGGACATGTATACTATACGTTCATTTGATCTTCGCTAGTGATGCCAGTACTTAAGGGCGAAGCTCCTCAGGACCGACTTAGCTGGCGTCCACCACGTCCCAAAAAACCCTAACCAAAACTGAACATCTGCCCAACAAAAAAAAATTTGGCAGATCCCACGTATCTTGGAAATCAATGTTATGCGAAGCATGAGGATGCAAGGTTAGTGAGTTTTAAGAAGCGAGACATAAAGAAGTGGGACTCAGTATATGTACAAACCCACGCACACACATACGTTAAACAGCCACATATGTTTTATATTAGCAGTTCTTTGTAATTCCGTAACGATGCCAACAGCAACATGGATTTTAGCAACCCCAGAAGTGGTAAGCCAATAAAAAGCGCTGGCGTTTACGCTGGGGCTCGCGAGGATGGTAGCTCTGAACACTGCTACACAAAATGAACCTCAGTGAATGGCACCTAAGAACAATTTACGTTGATAAGGCACAAAGGCTGTATCATAGGAGCACATATGTAATGCTTATAAATTTCCATAGCCAGTACTGCGACCAGTAATTGACGTTAGATGAATATCAGGGTCTATTGCAAAGTACTTCCAAGACTTGGCGTGGCTCTGTGGTAGAATACTCGATTCCCATGCAGAATACTTTGGTTCGATTGCTGCTGGGACATTGACATTTATTCTTTGCATTCGTGCGGTCAACGCTGCCTATCCCAGCTTTTCTTTTTTGATGCGGAAGCGTTAAAATTATCCTTAATATCTCGTCGTTTTTAGGCTGATAGAAACTTTCTATCTCCTGTGGCACATAATCACATACCTGTGACATATACCCGCCCCGGGTATGTGTCAGTGTTTTTGGAAAGTGTTTGACGACGTACGTGACGTGATCGTGACTGTATTCATGGCATAACTAATGCGTCGTATTTATCAAACCATCTTGCCCTCACGAACTAATTTCAGTGTGTCGAAAATTAAGGGGGTGGTCACGAGAGCACCCTGACGTAGGGGGCTAGATAGATAGATAGATAGATAGATAGATAGATAGATAGATAGATAGATAGATAGATAGATAGATAGATAGATAGATAGATAGATAGATAGATAGATAGATAGATAGATAGATAGATAGATAGATAGATAGATAGATAGATAGATAGATAGATAGATAGATAGATAGATAGATAGATAGATAGATAGATAGATAGATAGATAGATAGATAGATAGATAGATAGATAGATAGATAGATAGATAGATAGATAGATAGATAGATAGATAGATAGATAGATAGATAGATAGATAGATAGATAGACGGATGGATGGATGGATGGATGGGTGGATGGATGGATGGATGGATGGAAATCCTGAAAAAAGATATAGAAAAGTTTAACACCAACACAATTCGGAAACACCGTATTCAGGTAGTTCGTCTCACGTCGTCAAAGTCACATGCTCTTTGCTATGTCAGCAGGTGTTGTGAAAAATAGTAAAAGTCCTCTTGGAAACTTTACTTTGGTTACAGTCAACTGAAGCATTGTAAAAAGTAATATATCATTACCACCTTAGAATAATTGGGCAACGAGCGTATATTGATATGCTCGTTGGGGAATAGGCTCGTTTCCCCAGTGGCGATATGAGCCACTGGTGAAACGTCAAGGCACCGGCATAACATGTACATCCCCCCTCCCAGATCACACAACGATTGTTTTAAGTTCAGTTTCTTTCTGCGGGCGATCAGTGAGAACAGGCTGCCTAATTCCACTGTCTTATCAGAATGTGTACCTTCTTTCTTGAAGGGCCTAAGGGATGTCGTGTATAAAGACGTATAGTTTATATTTTGCTTATTTTATGTCCTCAATCGCGGAGTGCTTTGGCTATTTCATATCATTTATTGTGATGTATAATAGAAGTTGTATAGGGAGTACCTATTTTTCTGTATGTATATTGGTTTTTTTCCACCCCTGTTATAGCCCAAATAGGCCTGACAGTATAATAAAATGAAATGAAATGAAGTATTGTCAGCAGCTGATCGAAGCGCTAATTTACGCTCTTACGCCGTTTGTTCGTATTACATTACAAGTCATGTAGGCAAGGTGTGCAGAAAGAAAAACTAATTTTTGAGACTTTTTTTATAAAAGAAGAACGCCGCAAAGCTGTTTGATTGTTATTCGTTACTTCAAGGTTACGTGGAACTTTCACACAATTTAAGCAGATATTTCTCTTGATCAATCGGTAATGTCCTTAAAATTAAATATTCTTTTTACTACTATAACATGGTTAGACAACACAAAAATGAGGTTCGGCTGTTATCATGCTTCTTCTTAATATTGATGTTTCTTTAACAAAGGCTATGTACAATCAGTGTCAGCTTTAGTTTAACATTAACCAAACAAAGACTATCTGTATAGTATACAGCAGTTGGGGGACGGCCTCCCATGAGCTTTCATTTCATATAATATAATACAGAACAACCAATATAGACCTCGCAATAACTCGTTAAAAGCAGAGACTTAAGTTTTAAGGCAGATGTCTACCTCATACGTACTCACAAACACATCTCGAGAACATAAGTTTCTGATGAGGTATACCAACCGACATTTACTTATAATGTAGGTGTTTAAAGCCTAACTACAGGCCAGCATGACTCCCTGCGCCGCTTTAATAAGTCAGAATTTCACACTGAAAAAGCAAGTGGTGTGCGTCTATAACCACCACTTTCCGCCAATTTTTTACTAGTGTCGACACCTCAGTGCAGTATTTGTGAGGCTCCGCTACTGAACAAAAACACGGGCGTTCAATTCGAGCCCTGGTGGTCACATTTTATTGAAGGCAAAATGCAAGCTGTCCCTGAAATTAGATTGAGGCGCTCGTTAAAAAAATCCAAGTGGTTAAAATCTTCAGAGCCCTTCCTTTAGAGCGCACCTAATAATCATATTTTGGTTTTGGCTTCCCCAGGGTAGGGTAGCCAGCCAGTTTGATAACTGGCTAACCCTCCTGTCTTTCTTTTCCTCCTCCTCCTCTCTCTCTCTCTCTCTCTCTCTGGCACGGGAAACCCTAAAAATCATCGCCTTCACGCAGGATTCTCTCACTTTATCCGTTTCGTACCTCAAGCCAATTGAGTATCCTAACTTTACACTGAAGAAAACTCTGGTCTTAGTGTCTATGAGAGTTGCAACGTACAGCGCTTCAGCGAGCATGGGAACTATCCGTCTAATCTGCGTACTTCTGGCTCCTGTGTGTCCATGTGGCTTGTAGCTGTTTTCTCACTAAACGAAAATCAGCAAATGTTCAGCGGTTGCGCTTCACCGTCGTATTCTTTTAGGCTTACTATTTCAAATTGGGCCGCGAAATTCAACATCTTTCGTTCTTTCCTTCGAAACAAAACCGAAACACAGCAATAAACAAGGTCACAAGTGTGATTCGCACCCCGTAAGTACGAAGACTTGGCAAATTTGTGTACTATTTATCATTGTCACTAAGCAATCGCAGCGGCAGAGTCTCCTCTAGTTAATTTTAGGAAACTCTATGCCGCAAGTCACTCATGTTCGTTAAAGGAAACAGAAGATGGTGGAAGTTATCTCTAATTTTCCCGCTGGTGACCTGACACAAGTTGGTGCATGGAATAATGGATAAATCTTTCCAGGCAAAAAGAGAAAAACAAGGCAATGTGGTTGATTTTTAACACTCATTTAAGCAGGACAGTTACTATCCATGGGAAGTAGGATAGGGTTGCAAGATATGTCGTGATACAGGGTGAAATATAGCAACGAAAAAAAACAAACCACCTCGAAGCCTATTCCGTAATTCGAATAAGCAGTAATAAGGCACTCTAACGAGGGTGACGAAGGGAACAAACATGATAGGACGAGTGCTGAAATGTCCGTTCTTCGTCTGTGTAGCTTCTCTATTGCGTTACTTCAAGTTACTGGCTAGACGGACCGACTCATCCGAACCGACAAGTTGCTCCGGACAAGGGCTCCGGAAATTTCTGCCCCCTGGAGTTCTTTAACGTTCAGCCAAATCTGAGTACACGGGCCTACAACATTTCCGCCTTCATCAAAAATACAGCCGCCGCAGCTGGGATTCGACCCCACGACCTGCAGGTCAGCAGCCGAGTACCTTAGCCACTAGGCTCTGTTCACTCTCAAAAAGATTGCGAGTGTAGATCAACGTATTTGCTGTTTAACCATTGCAAATTATACCGCAAACATATACTTCTGACCTAATAATGCAGAACTTGAAAGATTGGTGGACAGGGGCTGATTGGATAACATATTATTTATTCATACTGTCGATCCCATCAGGGATCTTTACAGGAAGGGCATATTGAGTTGTTAAAATATGACAATACAATACATATGAAGGACGACGAAGCCTAAAATCTTTTTTTTTCCTTATGGATGTTTGTACTGGATGAATGAATTCTCTTTGCAAGCGTGACGTTCAGAAATAGTACGGTGTCCATGTAGTGAGATATGAATAGAGCTTACATTTACCAACAAGTTATAGCCTTACCAGCTACACTTGTTCAGACGTGCACAACATACTGAGATGCGGTACCGATGTCATTGCGCGCAGTGCTTAGAAGTCGTAGGCTATAAAATTAGTAAACTGTAAGAAGGGCTTTTCCTTGACCTTATAGTGATACGTTACACACTGATGTAAGCAATGCAAACCTTGATGCCACTGTTCAAGTATGTTCTTCTCGGTTATTTGTGTGGATTGCTGCAAATATAGTGGTGGTTTTTGTGTGTGCGGAAGCCGATGGAGCTGTAAGCTGTAGCATACATGGATTGCAGCAACTCAGTCTGCCATACACCTGCAGTAGTGCACAATTCGAGCTACTCAAAGAATAGCTACATCTGTGTGACTAATAAATAAAGTATATTTCCAGGACAATCCGTTTCTTACTGGTATTGATTAGTGCGCTCAGACAAGGCTGTGCATGTAACAATGTACTCTTCTTGAAAAGTTATGTGTCTAAAATAAGTACGCACATATGCGTTGATAAGATCTATAGAAACACTTGCCCTGTTAATTGATTGATATGTGGGGTGTAACGTCCCAAAACCGCCATGTGGTTATGATAGACGCCGTATTCGAGAGCTCCAGAAATTTCGACCACCTGGGGTTCTTTACCGTGCACCAAAATCTGAGCACACGGGCCCATGACATTTCCGCCTTCGTCGGAAATGCAGCCGCCACAGCCGGAATTGGATCCCGCAACCAGCGTGTCAGCAGTTGAGTACCTTAACCAATAAACCACATCGGCGAGGCGATTTGCCAAGTTATACATTACGAACCAATATAAGTGCACGGGTAAGGTCAAATGCTCATGTCACTCCACGGTGAACGGTTTTTTGCCCCAGCGAACAAGTTTACAAGAGTAAATGCATAATTCATTCTCGATCTGTTTTTACAAGTGTGCTGCTCCATCAATCATTCGGGTGCATTTGTTTCTTTCCGGAAAGTCTGCACATAGAAAACAAAGGATTGCCAGTGACTACTCAATTCCTTTGATTACAACTGGCATTCGCATTGTCTTCAAAGCAAGAGTTTTGAATAGTTGTTGCCATCTGTAGTTGAGACAAATTCGATGAAGCATTACAAGCTTTCGCTGGAAAAGATGTATTACAAATTTAAATTTGCGTAGACACATACCTGTCGGTTAAAAAAGAACCAAAAGATCCTTCAAAAGGAAATTTGGCTACCTCCACCATTTGCCAAGTGACATCTTTTCACTATGTTACACAAGGTAAGGTAACTTAATGGGGCGTTTTTAATAGGCCCTGAGTCCGCGATCACAGTATAATGATGATGATCTCCACCGCCATGGCTCGTACCCACTCAGGGGAATCGCAGTGGAGGCAACGTTGTCTTCCTGCTCTATCCGCGCTTTCCTTGTTTTTCCTGGTAGTGATACCCCATATCATTCCTCCCGTCTCAGACGAAGCCCTCTGGGCGAGTCATTCTTGCATCCTTCGAGTAAACGGCTTCAGGCGGGCAACATGCGTCACCTCTGTCTTGCATGAACGTCGGCCACTAGTGGTGACACGTGCAATTTCATAGTTGACCTCGCTGAGACGACGGAGTATCACAAAAGGACCAGCATAGTATGCCAGTAGCTTTTGGCTCAAGCCACGTCTGCGTATTGGTGTCCACAACCACACTAGATCACCGGGGCATAGGTTACATGCCTGTGTTGACTGTCGTAGCGAGTTTAGAAGGACTCTTGCGCTGCCAGTGTACGTAAGCAGGCAAGTCGACGTGTCTCTTCCGCACGACACAAAGTTTCCGCAATTGTTAAATCGTCATGGACGACAAAAGGAAAGATAGGGTCCAGCCTATGTCGAGGTGAGCGAGCGTAGAGCAGATAGAAAGGGCTGTAGCCTGTCGTTTCGTGTTTCGGCGTGTTGAAGGCATACGTGACGAATGGTAATACTTCATCCCAGTTTTTGTGGTCGGAGGCGACGTACATTGACAACATGTTGATCAACTTTCGGTTTGTGCGCTCATTGAGGCCGTTAGTTTGTGGATGATACGCAGATGAGTGTCGGAACTTGGAGGCACACAAACGAAGTAATGATTCGACAATATCAGCGGTAAATTGTCGTCCACGTACACTTATCACGCGAGGAGGTCCATGTCGGAGGATGACTGAATGCAACAGAAACTCCGAAACCTGGACTGCCGTGGCGGAGCATAAGGCAGCCGTCTCGCAGTACCGCGTCAGGTAGTCAGCACATACAATTATCCACCGGTTACCTTTTGAGGAGCGTGGAAATGGCCCCATCAGATCAATGCCGACCTTTTCAAAAAGGGAACCGGGAGGCTTTACAGGTTGCAGGTGACCAACTGGACCCGAGGAGGGCCGCTTGTGGCTCTGGCACTGCGTACAGCTGGCCACGTAGTTCTGAATCGTTTTGCTCATTTTCGGCCAATAGAACCACTCTTTCGTGCGACGAAGTGTTCGTGCGGTTCCTAGATGGCCAGAGGTGGGGTCATCATGCGTGAGACGCAGAACAGACGTTTAGAGGGACGCAGGAACAACCAGCAGAAAGCGGGTGCCCGTCGTGGACAAGTTTCTCTGGTAAAGAAGACCGTTTCGGACGCAGAATCGGCCTTCGCCTAATGAATTTCTCGCTCCAGAGAAGAGAGCTTTTCAGCTTGGGTCATTACGCTGCTCAGCGGCGAAGGTCACGGCATCGGGAAAGCCAGACGACAGAGAGGTGACAAGGTGGTCAAAGGTATCGCCTTCACAATCTGTCGATGGTAGCGGCATTCTGGAGAGGCAATCCACATCAGCGTGTAGACGGCCAGTCTTGTATGAGATGTTGAACACATGTTCTTGCACACGAATTAATCGTGCGAGGCGGCCGAATGGGTCACGAAGGTTGACCAGCCAACACAGGGAATGGTGATCTGTGACGATAGTGAACGGGCGACCATAGATGTATGAGCGAAACCGTTGCACGGCAAAGACTACCGCTAGGCATTCCTGTTCGGTCACTGTGTAGTTGCGTTCAGGCTTGCTTAAAAAACGACTTGCGTACACCACAACGTGTTCCTTCTTGCCAGAACGCTGAACGAGAACGGCACCGATGCCGATGCCACTTGCGTCTGTGTGAATTTCCGTGGGCGACGAAGGATTGAAGTGCCGAGGTATTGGTTGCGAAGTTAACAAACACTTCAGCTTGTGAAAAGCGGCATCACACTCGGAGGTCCACTGAAACAGGCTGTTCTTGCGAAGAAGGCTCGTCAGGGGGTGAACGACATCCGCAAACTTGGGTACGAACCAGCGGAAATACGAGCAGAGCCCAATGAAGGTACGCAGTTGTTTCACAGATTTAGGACGCTCGAACGATTCAACGGCCACTGTCTTTTGTGGGTCAAGTCTAATGCCATCCTTGTCGACGAGATGTCCTAACACCAATGTCTGTCGCTCGCCAAAGTGGCACTTTTTTGAATTCAATACAAGGCCAGCTTTTTCAATGCAGCTGAGCACTAGGTCTAGGCGAGTGTTGTGCTCCTCAAACGTACGTCCAAAAATTATGACATCATCAAGGTAACACATGCATATCTGCCATTTTAAACCACGCAATATAGAGTCCATAAATCTTTCGAATGTCACAGGAGCATTACATAATCCGAATGGCATAACGTTGAATTCGTAAAGTCCGTCGGTTGTAACAAATGCCGTCTTTTATTTGTCAGCTGCGTGCATCGGAATTTGCCAGTAACCTGATCTCAGGTCGACAGATGAAAAGTAGGACGCGGAATGCAGGCAGTCTAGAGCGTCATCGATGCGCGGCAGTGGATAGACGTTTTTCTTGGTAACAGAATTCAGTCGGCGGTAGTCAACCCAAAATCTCCACGTACCATCCTTCTTCCTCACTAGAATGACGGGAGGAGCCCACGGACTTGCCGATTCCTGTATTATTCCCTTTTCCAGCGTTTCTTGGACTTGCTCGTTGATGATCTTGCGCTCCGATGGTGCCACTCGGTAAGGTTTCTGCCTAATGGGATGCGCCGACTCGGTGTGGATCTGATGACCTATCCGGGACGCTGGGATTAAGAGCCTTTGGCTATGTTTAGAAAAATCGAACACTTTCGAGTGCTTAGATAGAACGTCGAGCAGAGTATGACGTTCGCTTTGGTCAAGTGACTTGCTGACTATTTGTAGCAATGGCGCATCTTCTGAACCTTCTAAGCCTAGACGTTCAATTTGGCTTGTAGCATCAACAAGCGCAACCAGCGTCGTACATGATTCGGGTCTAAATACTGCAAGTTTCATGCCACCTGGCAGAATTGCAGGCTCCATGGAACTGTTCATTGTCCACACACCTGCCCGTCCATCAACAACTGACACTATACAATGGGGAATGAGAATGTTCTTTTTCAGGCATGCCAAGGGAATCGGTTCGAGCGTGGCGTCAAACGTGCCACAGTTGTTGCTGGAACATGTCACGGGAACACACACGGCAGAAAATGCAGGAACGATTGTGTCCACGGAGACGAAAAAGATACATTCCTCCGGACAGTAATTTTCCAAGAGCGCCGTTGGGAAAGTACCGTGTATAGAAAGATCCCCACTTCTGCAGTCTACAGTTGCCCCACACACAAACAAGAAGTCAATACCCAAGATAACGTCATGTGTAGAGCACGGAATAACCGCAAACTCTGTGCAAAACACCTTGCCACGCAGCGAGACGTCCACAGTACAATATCCCACCGGACACAACACGTCACCACTTACGCCACGAAATGTCCCCCCACGCTTCAGGCAAAACATCACTTTTGGCCCTAGCAGGTTTTTAAAATTTACACTCATCACCGAGACTGTCGCGCCTGTATCCACAAGTGCCATAGTAGCCACTCCATCGACAACTACATTAACTTTGTTCTTCAACATAAACGCTGACGGGGGTATATCTGTAGATAGCACCTGTGATCTCGCGGCCTCACCCCCACTGGCCGCACCGACTAGTTTTCCTGTGGCGGTGTACGTGCCCGTCGCCGTGGCGATGGCGATCGTGGAGCACGGGGAGCTGGTGGTGGCGTCAAACTTCTATCAGAGGCCGGTGAGGGGTAGCGTGACCCGGTAGGTGCGCGTGGTTTCCGTGACGTAGAGAGCAGATGGTCGAAAGGTTGGTGAGACATGTGCCAAGACTTTCGCTGATATGGGCGATGGTCACAAAAACGTGCAATGTGACCCGGGACGCCACAGTTGTAGCATACCCGAATCGGTCGAGGGGCACGTGGCTGCTCAGAGTAACGACTCCTCTCGGAAGGCATGGGATAGTGGTGCTGCCCTTCGGGGGCACTGTAGACAGACGATCTTGGGTAAACAGGCGGGCGAAAACTTCGTTCGTAGTTGGGAGGTGGTTGACGGGGAAATCCAGCCTGCCGTGTGCCTTGATATGCATAAGCGTCTGCTGCGTTGATTGATGGTTGCCATGGTGGAAGAGAAACAGGAGTCCGCACACGTTCTGGTTCGATTACGTACACATCCTGAAAATCGCGGGGGCGATGATAGGTCTGCTGACATCGAAGCAGCTCTTCTCTGACAATCTGCCGTATGGTCAAAGCAAGGTCGTTAGGCGGCACTGTTTCAACACTAGCCACAGTGGGGACGGGACGTTGGACAAGCGGCCAAATTTCGGAGAAATTCGTCGCATCTTGAGGGATTCAAAGGTACGACAGTGCTTCATCACGTCGGGCACAGAGTTCAAGCAGTCTTTCCCAATTAAGAAATTGTACACGTCTTCGGCTATACCTTTGAGAACGTGTCCAACCTTGTCTTCTTCAGACATCCTCCCATTCACGATCTTGCACAGCTTCAATATTTCTTCAATGTATGTCGTACATGTTTCAGCTGGAAGCTGTGCCCTCTGAGACAATGTCTGCTCTGCGCGTTTCTTCTTTGCGTCCGAATCACCGAAGCACTTCTGCACTTCTTCAACAAAACGTTCCCAAGTCGTGAACATGTTCTCGTGGTTCTCGTATCACATGAGGGCGGTGTCAGTCAACGAGAATACGACATGATTGAGCTGTTCGTTCGAGTCCCAGCTATTGCTTCTGCTCACCCGCTTGTAGTTCTTGAGCCACACGTCGACGTCTTCTCCTGAGCTCCCGCCGAAGTTCGTTGGCACTCTGTAGTACGGCACGGAACCCATCGGAGTTGGCCTCGAAGCGTTGGATGGCTGCTCTTGGGCCATTACGGTCGGCGAAGGTGGAAGTTCGGCGAGGCGGCGGCTGCGACGAAGTCCTGGTAGTGAAGCTCCCGTCTTTAGGTTCGTCCTACCCAGCACCTCCACCAAATTGTTACACAAGGTAAGATAACTTAACGGGGGGTTTTTAATGGGCCCTGAGTCCACGATCGCAGTATAATGATGATGATCTCCACCGCCATGGCTCGTACCCACTCAGGGGAATCGCAGTGGAGGCAACGTTGTCTTCCTTCTCTATCCACGCTTTCCTTGTTTTTCCTGGTAGTGATACCCCGCATCAATATCATCTCATTTTATTTAATTATCTTCAAACCCTACTAGGCGTATACAAAGGGTGTGCGTAGCATGCTTGTACAATAAAAGCACTTGTTATGGTGCGATACCGGTTTCCACTTTGTCCAGAAATTCGATATACTTACACGGCAGCAGTCTGTTGAGGCATGTCGTTTCAGTCTCCGGCAGCATGCATGAAGAAAAAATGAGGCTCGTAATCTTACGGTCCATGATAGGACAGCTTACTTGTCGTAGATGGCCGATGCGCTGCCATGTTCGTGAGGATGATAGCGCTATGCAAGGTGGGTGGCTTAGCGAGCTGTAAAAAATTTTTTTTATTAGAACGTAGCAACACGACGAAGAAACCCAAGAGATGGCCAAGCTTGATTCTGCCTTCAAAAAGAAAGTTCTGATATTATATGAATGCAAGCAAGGGATGAATCTTCTGTCTTGATTCTCAACTGATTCAAGCGCAGTAATGATGCATGCTTTGTGAGGGTTCCGGGTGGCAGTGGCATCTTCTGACTGTGGTCTGAAAACCATTTGTAAGCAAGAAGTTTGACCTGCAGTGGTGCATAATAGATGCGGCGTTTCACAAACCCTGAAGTGTGGCTTTTTAAAAAAATGATGTCACTCCAATGCCCATTTAGGGAAGGTCATGGAATAGAGTTACGCATGAATACGTATACGTTGTAACTGTATCGATGATTGATTTGTGGGGTTTAACGTCCCAAAACCACCATTTGATTATGAGAGACGCCGTAGTGGAGGGCTCCGGAAATTTTGACCACCTGGGGTTCTTTAACGTGCACCCAAATCTGACGTTGTAACTGTATCAATGAAGAAGGAAAGAAGGGAGCAGACACAGGGAAATGGCAGGAACGTTAACCAGAATTATGTTTGCGACTATGCACGTACAGAAGAATAAATTGCGACGGCGGTAAACGGGAACAAACTTGCCTTTTTTTTGAGATCAGAGTCGTTTGCCAATGGTTTTAAAAGTTATGCATTTTGTCAGGGTCGTTCTGCAGACTCGTCCGGGACCGTAAATTTGCCTTAACAGAAAAATTTCAACTATTTCATATACCGGCTCATGCGGCATTCGCTCTTAAATATTATTTGATAGCATCAAGCCTCCATTTTCATCTATACTTACGTCTTCTCCTAAAAACATGTCGAATCATTCCGGCTCCAAAACTGCTTGCGGTGTGTGCACTCAGAAGGACAATTCAAGCCTGCTTCTGCTGTCTCTAAATTATACTTCACTATGGTGTGAGTTGGGGCCTCAGCTAGTGTTTGAAATTGCACATTTTCATGAATGATACATGGTCTTTGCAAAGGAACGCCAAAGCATGTGACAGTGCCTAAATGAGTAGGAGCTTTTAGGAAATCGTACTACTAGAAAAATCTTCAGAATAAAACTGCAATGGAACTTCATTTTAACTGAAACAGGACATGCAAACACGGACACAAGAAGATAGTTACGACACCGCAAACGCCTACCAACAACTGAAAAGGCGCAATAAAGCTGAAAAGAAAGAAGACACGAGAGCCTATCGGTGCATGCCCATGGAATATGCCAACCCATCAATCTGTCACGCGTGGAGGCTACGTGAAAATAACTGCTGAAGCATTTGACTTTATCTCTTAACAAGTTAGTTAACTATTGGCCAACTCAAGCGCAACTATTATTACCAATATGTCATTGTTTAATTACATCGTTTCTTCAAACCAGAGAGAAAGTAAAAAAGACATGGCCTGTTTAGTTTAGAATGAATTCGTACTAAGTACCTCATATGTATGTCATTCTAATGTGGTGAAACTATTGTGCGTTGATATTTACAGACATCACTGAACATCTTAAAAGCATTTGCTGAAATGCACAGCGGTTACTAATTGGAAAAGTTGAATTGGATATACGATGTCGCCAAAGAGTGAGAAAACTGGCAAAATGAATCAAGACTCAAGAAAAATTACTGTCGTCTTTGTTCTTTTGCTCTATTGCTGTTTCGTTGTTCCAAATGTTTCACCAGAATTTTTTCTCTTCGAGGAACTATTATAAGTTTGATTATTGATCACTTGGTCTATAATCATGACTTGATCCAGGTAGCCCAGGAACAGATTAAATATCCCGAATACGCTGGAAGGTCAGCAGGATTTATTTGAGGTTGACAACTTGATCGATATATAGAGCAAAAAAGGACATCAAGGCGCAAATAAAAGTGAAATGTGAAATAATTACGAAGGTGCTTCCACATGTTAAAAAACTTGCATTGCGCGAAATGTTCCTCGATGTTTCCTCACTAGAGAAAAAGACTGGATAATCAGCGATCTTGCAAATTAGGTATCTAACCATGAAAATGCAGTACAATAATTTGTTGCTTGGCCTGGCTGTATGTTTGGTGCTTCTGCCTTCGTGGTACACACTGCAAGGTAAGCAGCAATACCTTCTGTACCCTCATGGGCTTTTTTTAAACACATAGTATCAACTTTCAATAAATGTTCTTCAAAGACAAAATCCTGTGAACTATGGGCGAACGCTCGCAACTGCTTCATGTATAGGCAAATGTTGCTCGTTGCGCAATTTTCAGAGCAAAAGAGTAATTTATAGAAAATTTGGTTCCTTTAAAAGCAAGAGACGCTTGGTTCAACCAGGTGGTGGGGCCATCTTTCCCAGAAAAATGACGGCCCCTACCACCCGGTCGAACCAAACGTCCCTTGCGAGCGCCCTGAGCAGATCGGCCTGACCGAAACGCGTCAACCGCTTTCTGGGTTGGACTTCGTCTGCTCCGATTTGGATTTCTATGTACCGGTGCTCCGAATGAGTGACATTCTCACGTACCTCCCACTGGAGCCCGGACTACACGGCAATCGACGGGGCCAGCGTTACATCGATTCGACTGGCCGCGTATCGGGTATCGTACGTGGGACGCGAGTTGGAGTCGTTCAATACGATTAGTTCATTTGCCGCAGCAAACTCTAGCAGGCGCGCTCGGATTCACTCGCTGGATTTCGGGCCGACCGGTGGTGCCCTTGCAATTTCCGATGACAGCGCAACTCAAGCCGACTGGGCTCGCCCTACCCCATCTCCTGACGCCGACAAGAGTTCTTGCCAGTGGTGCCCCGTCCTCGGACTCCTGCGACCGTCTCCATCTTTCTTATCTTCTCTTTTCTACCATCGTTTGCTGTCCCTGTGCCTCGCTCTCTCCTTCCTCCCTCTCTATCTCTTTACCTTTTAATCCTATCCTTTTAACCCTTTTTTACCACTCTCGTGAGCTACTGTTGAATTGTCCTCTCCCTGAGATTCAGTTACGGGGGATCACTTTTCTCTTTTCATTCAGAATCACTCCCCCCTCCCCTAGAAGCCGCGCTCCCCTATTGTCCCCGGCGTTCGGTCCCCACGCTAGGTGTTTGGCGTGGAAGTCGCCTGGTGGCACACTACGTTGGGAGACCTAGCCTTCAACAGTAATTCATCGATCGCCTGTAGGTTTGGTTCCGTGAACCTGTGGGGTGGGGCGTATACTGATTAAAATCTCGCCCCTGACAGTACACTAGGACCACTACGTCGAACGACGGCTGCTTGTAAATCACTAAGGCACCCGGTTCTTCACCTCCTCCGACGTGACCACGCCAAAACTCGCCGGAAGGTGCGGGACCTTCTTCGAAAATCGGTACGAGTCAGACACTGCGGCCAGACATAGTGAACCCGCTACCATACACTCGCACAAGGTGCCGGTCGCAAGGCGCACGTTGTCAAGGTTTACTTGTACAAACGAGGTGCGTGGCCTCCCCCTTTGATTCCCCCCAGGAGTCACGGCGCCGCCATTATGCCCCGCCATAATTAGTTCGGGCTCTTAGCTTCGCAACCACAAGGTGACCGGCGGCTGGCAGTTCTGCCCGACCCCGCCGTGGTGGTCTAGTGGCTAAGGTACTCGACTGCTGACCCGCAGGTCGCGGGATCGAATACCGGCTGCGGCAGCTGCATTTTCGGTGGAGGCCGAAATGTTGGGTGCACGTTAAAGTGCCCCAGGTGGTCGAAATTTCCGGAGCCATCCACTACGGCGTCTCTAATAATCATATCTTGGTTTTGAGACTTTATACCCCACAAATCAATCAATCATCAGTCCTGCCCGGTGACAAGCGGCGCACTTGACAGCCGCATCCCCCGCCCTGATGGCGCATTCCATTTCTGTGTGCCCCACCGTGGCACAGCGCATACAGGTCGCCGTCACGGCGTCGTTGGATACGCGTGGACTACCGTCCACCCGACGGATATGCGCGAGCACGTCATGATGCTCTTAAACACCTCCGGGTCCACCTCGACCACGTGCCCGATTGTCCCCGCCCGATCGCGAAAAGAGACCCTGGCCCTGCACGTCTCCGTACTAAGCTTCAGGTCAGGGTTTCTCTCACTCGGACAAAAGAACATTACGTGCGGATTGCGCTTTTCGGAACGCGCACTGTTATTGCCGTACGAGCACCGATATTCTTCTCAATGGCATGTTATTATATGTTCAGTAACGATTGTCGTGTGTGCAAAAAGGCGGTGACGCCGTACCTCGTATATCGTCCTAGCGAAAGAAGACGTTTTAGGAACGTCTTAGTACTTCATGTGTCGAAGAGCTCGAACCCGGGTTCACCTCGTGCCAGCCCAGTATTCTACCGCTGAGCTGCACCGGTGCTTGTGATTTGTTGTCAAACCTGCCTTAGGCAGGCTTGATGTCGGCAAAGCAATCGCGTTAGTACGACTCATAAAGCGTTTCAAAACAGCAAAAGAACAACTGCAGTCTTCGCACAATGTGAATAGCGTAACTATTGGGCCATCCAATGCTCCAACTCATCACAATAACTTGTTCTTATTCCCTATTAACTGTGGCGCATGCCCACTGCAGCCGCAATTCCTCATCGTCGTCAGCCACTGCATGAACAATTGGCACGAAATTCCTTGCAAGTGTTTACCGGATACCACTCTTCCCAGCAGAATGACGAAAAATAGACGAAAAATAGTGCAGCAATTGCTGGCCTACTACCCAAATAAATTTAATTATATTGACATAGTGGGTATCAAGCAAGTGCATTTGCAGTAGTTACCCCATTTGTGTTTAGAAAAGGCTCTTAAAAGCTACTCTTCCAGCTTTCGCTGGGACTGTGCTGCGCCTTCCAGGCAAGCCTGGCGTTTTTTTTTTTTTTGCTCGGTATACCATGGCGAAAAAAATTTAGAGGGAGAGGAGTTTCAGCCTGCTGTGGCAACCCCTGGCTATGCCACTGCCGAGGGAATTCAAGCAGGACACGTATGGAAGAAGGAACATTTTGGGATAAGCTGTTTGCCTACGCAATTTTTCGATGACTCTAGTGGAGCGTAAACACCCTTTCCTACACGCCCGGTTTTAAGGTTGGCACCGCTAGACCCTCTTTGAAGAAATCTCTCTACAAAACAGTGCATGCTTCATTACTCTCCAGGTATCAAGTTACTGAGAGCTGAAATACCCTTAATACCCTTACCTGCATGCTTCGCTCTTCCCTAGATTTTTTCCAGATTTTCTGTGAGAATCTATGCGGCCCACCAAAGCCATTTTAGGAAGCGACACTCATTATAAGCAACAGGACATAAACCGTTCAGTTTGCCGAAGTTCTGCACCGCTCCACTCAACCCCTTCACAAGAAGTAACTACTGGATGGGCCACTCCCTCCGGGATCGGCCAACCAAGCGACGTCGTCGGTTAGTCACGTCCCACGATTACCTTATTCCGCGACGTCACGTTACGTCACAACATTCAATGCTTTCTGAGGTCGTGATCACCTTATTAGTGACCTATAGGTCACGCTTGCTTCTCTGACACTTCATTTGGTCCGACGTATTTTGCTCATGGGGACACGCCACAGGACACATAAAAGCTTTTGCCTTAAGAAACCTACATGAGAGCTCCTGCTACGTGGTGTGGTCAGCTCCAATTTAGGTTCAAGCGCGCTTGAGCTCTTTCGCGTGTTAGAAAAGTAGACTCAACATTATGTTTCTAGCAACACATTAATATATATATATAATATATATATATATATATATATATATATATATATATATATATATATATATATATATATATATCTATATATATATATGTGCATTTGTGTTTGAATGTTTTCCTTACTTCTGCTTCATTATACTTGCTAAGAATAGCCTGCATTGCCCTCAGAGATGTAGCATAATCATGAGTGCCAGTTTTATCATGCTCAATTATCTCACAAATACGAAATACGGCAGATGCGCATTTATATGAAGGGCTAGTAGTCCATACTATGGGTGTTAACTTTGACTTGTGTTTCAACTTGAAAGGTAGCACACCCTTCTTTGCGACAACAGCAAATGTCTGTGAAAGGTGACAGCCGATGTTCTGACGCTCAAAATTATCATTTTATTTTTTTTCTGCTTTAATACTGACGCTATAGATAAAGTGTCCCAGAGACATCAACATAGGTTTATTGCCGCCCTCTACAGATGACCATTAGGCTGACTTTTCATAAACCGGAACTTCATATACGTGCCCTAAAGCGTTGACTTTTTTGGGGTACACTGCAAATGTTTGTCTAAATAACAAGCACACAAAGCTTACTCAGAAACGTGACGATTCATAATGTTAGCCGTACCACAAGATCAGGTCATCTAGAATTACTGTCGCTTGATCACAAAAAAGCGCCAAACTTACTAAATTCGACGCAATGTCCTTCAATAACATGCTCCCATGAAAAAGCATTGGTCGGTAAAAGAAACCGTCGGTGCTGGAAAAAAAGCTTATCAGCCGATACATTCAATGTAGGCTTTCAGACATGCGTAACAATCAAGAATGAATGCGAAGATCTGTGAGCTGGCTTAAGTACCAAAAAGGCCACCAAGATTTCCTCACGCGAAGTTTCTGTTACGCACGTGATTTCATTTTTTACTCATTTACACCTCGCAGATCACACAAGACCGGTCCCACATCAAAATGCTGCCCCTCTCTTGACAAGCTAAATTAGCCATTAATGATCATCATGTTAAAATGATATGTTCATAAGGTTCAGTCGCAAAATAATGTGCGCCATCATTCTGATGAGTGTCTTATAACGCCCGTCAAGTATAGGGCAGTCTTGAAAAGTTATTGACTGTGAAAACGTAGCGTGATCGAATTATAATTGCATGAGTGTGTTCTATATAAAAGAAAATTCCCGAAGTCACAAAATTCAAAATTTGCGGGTATAACATGCAGACAATTTAACAAAAAAAAAAGTTCGTTCGGGTCCATCGTTTCCCTGGATAACTAAGCAGTGCCCTTATGTTTACATGATATGTGTGTAACCTTTTTCTTCTGCAGTGACAGCAATTCAATCACGTTCAAGTTACTTATAACTTCTGCATTTTCGAACTTTTCACAAATTCATAACACACATTTCACATATAGTCTACTGAGTGCCTGTTTGAAGTCATTGCACTTGTCTATAATTAGCGAAACAGTGGCCTTCGATCTTCTTCGCCTAAAGACACACTGAACAAAAAACAATTTTTCGCGCATTCGTAAAGTGCAGTTTTACAGTTACGAGAGCACCCCTCTTACCAAGATAAGACGCTTGGTAAGCAAAAAAATACGGGTGAAGACGCCACTTTGAGGCTCATGCGACAGACGTCGTGACATCTTAAGGCAGATTTCGACGGCATCTACTAAGTTCTGCGTAGTTTATAATCAGTAGAAATGGAACACTTTGTAGCCTGTGGGTGCCATAAACTTAAAATATCGAATTTTCAACTAGCCCATATTGCGAAAATGCGAAAATACGTTTTGAAATTAGTGACGTCCCACGCAGAGGTTCCGGCATAAAATCTAAAAATAAAACTCTCACCTTGAATATCTCTGCTATAAATGAACTTATGATAGTGAAACGAGACGCTTAGGTTCTCAGAGTACAGTTAATCAATCTAAACCATGTCCTTGTTTCTTTTTAGTGTCCCTTTGAACACCAGCTAGCCATATAATAGAAACGTCGCACGAGATACAGTGTGCTCCAAGTACTACACAACATCATTTTAAAAAATAGGAATGTCGTTACAAGAAGCACACCTAGTGCATATTGTTCCCAGTGTATACTGTAGCAGCTACTACATTTTTGGTTGGTAAAGTTTAATTAATTGGTCGTAATTCTGTTTCTAACACAAGTACTCACAGAATCAATGAAACTTCAATGATTTATTTGCGAGAACGTTCAAATGGCAGCTAACTGTGCTATTTTCAATAACTTATAATTGTGTGCTTGCTTTCTCGTTTTTTTTTTTTGCTAATATAGAGAGCCCTTGAAAAATAAAAAAATCACTCATGGTTTGAATACAACGTGTGTCAGACAGCAGTGGCCTAAATATTTGCACTATGAGGCATCGAGTTAAGACTACGTTCTACCTCTTGCAGTTGGAAGCCTATTGTTTGCTATATTTCGCGTGATTTTTATATGCCGCAAGAACTATCATGAAAAAGTAAAGTCGAAAACATAACTAAAAATAATAACTAAGCTTATTTAACGAAATAACTATTAATGGGTACTTGGGAACAATATACATTAGGTGCGATTCGTGCAATGTCGTTCCTCTTTTTTAAATTCTGCTGTGTCATATTTGGGACACTTCATATACGTCATTTTTGTTTATTTCATAACAATGCTTTGCACGGGCACTTAAGAAATGTATTTAAGGTTAAATACTTCATCTTCTATATTTATGTTTTAAAAACATCACGCGTTCATCTCACAACATTACGAACCTTACACGCTGTCTCTAAGTATTCTTCGCTTCCTTGTTCATAGCTTGTGCAAAATGTTATACACGACTGATTGTGTTCCATATTACAACGCATTATATCACCTAGAATTTATATGAGTCAAGACTTTTATTGAGAGATTCTGTGGAGTTTAAGCCGCCAGGGAGTCTACGAGGAGCACCCTAGCTAAGGCACCTCAATGCCAGTGTTCCTTCGCAAGGACGAACAAAGGGACGCTGCCGCCAAGGCTCCTTAACACCAACAGCCACTACCATAGGCTACATTCGAGTTCGCGTAGGAACGAGGTAGTGTTTCACCAAAGGAAAGACTTTTAACTTTAAATCACTTAAAAAGCAACAGTACAAATGTGTAGATGACAACGTTGAGTCAATAAAAAACAAGTGACCTTATTTGAGGGACGATATTAGCACTCGCCATTCAGTTTAACCTTTGTATATTCGAATCATCCGATTCTCTTATAGTTACTTGTTCATCTGAAACAACAAGCTTCCTTTTTAACCTGTAACTAAGCAAAGTATGTGCCCGAGTGGTTCATGAAAATGAATGAATGAACTTTATATAATGTCCGGCAGCTTCCTTAGAAAATAATCTTCTTATGTTTCAGCAGAATTGACCTTCGCAGGTTCTGTGAATAGACGTCATTCTGTATTTTAGGCACAAGAAAAATAATTCCACGTTCCATTTCCCAAGTTTTTGTTTGTTACATTGTTTGTTGTATTGTTTCTGACATCATATTCTTGCTGATGACTTATTAAAGGCAACTCTTCAAGAAATAGCCGTAATTATTCTTGACTTCAAGCACCACTCTTCGGTTATTCATTCATAGAACATCCTGCATGCGTTTGAGAAAATGGCTACACTTCGGCGAATAATCTCTAAACAATAGTTTTCGAAGTGCATTTGGGCATTCAACACATGTAACTTTTTTGAACGTTTTAGCTGAATACCTTTCCGTGAGCACATATTTTTATTGTCAACATCATCAAATTCAGACTATGATTTAATCACATTGTTTAGGCAAAAACTTCTTGTAGATAATGGACCAAAGCTAACATAATTTTGTACAGCACTTGATTTTTTTTCGACCACCTTTTTTGCAGGGGCACCAGCAAAGGCGGTTGTATTCCCTCGAATCATTGAAGAACGAAGCGATACCGGTCAGCTAGTGGTCGCTATAGGTTCCGGCCGTGCATTGACTTTAACCAAGGCGTCTGTGCTACACGAAGAGTTAGAAGTGAGAACGTTTGAAAGCGGCTTGGAAGTTGTTCATTTTGTAAGTAATTTATCTTAAATAATACAGCGTTTTGTGTGAAACCAATGATGGCCTGAAATTCTCGTTCTAAATATCTAGTCAGCAACCATAACTTAACAGCTGACAACCAGTCCTGCTAACCTCAAGAACGTGGGGGTTATAACCGACCATGGCGGCCGAATTTCTGTGACAGCGAAATGTAAATCCCCTTTGTACTTACTTATTAGCACGCGTTCAAAACCCCCGTGGACTATAGTTGATTTTGACCCGGAGTATTCCGCTACGGCATCTACGGTAATGACGTCTTATTAGCAGAGATGAATCTTTGGTAGTGACATCGTGGTGCTGTCCTGTAAAGTCTGAATTCCATTAATAATAACATCCTGAGACGAGTGATTCTTGACTAAGAGCACTTAAAGCCTGAAAGAAAAACTCTTAGTTCTTGTGAATGACAGATAGTGCCTGAAATGTATAAGGCATTCCACCTCGCAGTCATTATGACACTACTCCGTTTAAAAATAGTAATTCATAGCTCTCTGTGGTAATTGCGCGGGACAATTACTGTTACACTGTAAGCTAAGAATGGCTAAAGTTGGCTCTATGGTATCTTTCTATGTTTAAATATTCACAAAAAATGAGTGCGCTGCCATACGACAGAAATTTCTTTAAAAGGGACAACTCATCTCATCTTTATATGCCAGCTAAATCCAGAATGCGATGTAAAGTTATATATTCCAATATATTCTGAAATTGGCAACATATCTTTTATGAGAATGATACTTTAAGATAGATCTTTAGTGCTCTTACTGTAAAACTGCGTTGTCATCCTTAGAGTATCGTCCTTCGTATTTTTCGGCGTGCCCATGTGAACGATTTGCAATCAATTTTTCTGCAGATGAATGGCTCAAGGCTTGAAGAAGAGCTCTATCATGATACTCAGGCGCAATCTGCCGTCCACATCACGCGTGGACCAAGACTTACACTCGTATGTATAACTGTTCATATAGCTTTGTCAAGTTAGCTTCAAGGAGTGTTTCCTAAAAGCACCTAAATAACCTGCTACTGAAGGTAATGAATACTTGAAGCGTGCTGGCTGCGACATATATCTTTTTCTTCTGTTTTAAAAGGAGGCTACGAAGTAAATGGACGAAAAAATAAAAAATAACGTCAGTAGCCAAGAGCATGTTGCAGAACATGACTGCTCTTCCATCTGCGTGGATGTTGCTCCTTAAAAAAACTATTCAATGAGTTATCTTTTGGTTTGTCTCAGCATGGTGTACGTTCTGCGATATTATCATCAGTTCAAAATGCTGTCATCACAACCTCCGGTCTGTTCTTGCTGAAAATACCCAGGAACTATGAGGAACTATTATCAATTTGTCACACCTACACCACGTTTGAAGCTGCTCTTAGAAGTACGTTTATTACGTCATAAATACGCGGCCAATAATACTGTGGTAACATTGTCAATGTTACTTCATATGGTATTTACATGGCCATGTTAAGGCGCCTTTTCTTGCATTGAGCGCAATGTATTTACTACTGTATTAGTATTTAATACTCTATTAGTATTGGCCTCTTCTATTTTGCATGGTCCTTATATGAGTAACGTTATGTCTGAGACAATGATTCAAATAATGTTAACTTTTCTCATGCGAAGGTTGGAATACTCAGCCCTACAGAGCGTATACAGCCTTCAGATGTGCACGCATATGATGAAAGAGGTGCTGTTAGCCATTATATTATGCCTATCGGGAACAGTCAAGTTGATGCTCAATTTGAAGGTTGGTGTTGATTTTTTTCTTTTTTGTCATCATACTTTTTCATTTTTCTGTATTGTGATGGGGAAGCAGCAGCCCAAGAAATGTCTATCCATCACAGCTTCCAGGAGCTATTGAGCTAAGAATTAATTAGTCTTAAAATAAGCCCGATAGGACAGCCTGACTTTCGCGAAAAAGTCCAAAAGACGTCAAACTTCAATAAACTTTCTTCGGTATGAAAATACTTTAAATGCTATAAAAATTTTACTCAAGTCCGAAGGTCAGATAAAAACAGTTGTACTATTTTAAACAGTTAAAATATGCGCAACTATCAATGCAAGCACATTTTTGTTTTTGTTTTTCCAAGCCATCTTTACGACAGTCTCCGTTAGGCTAAAAGCACGTTTGCCAGTGCATAGCTTACGTTACTTGTCCATTTTCCCAGCGTCTGTTTGACTTCAACGCTCATCCACTCAAGTAATTGAGAAACGCACTATTTAATGGTGATAAACGTTCGGTTGGTGAACTTTCTCATCACTAATATATTTGCTGCAAAAATGCGAATAAGTAAACAAGATTACAAGAGACTCGGCGAAAAAAAAAAGCTTAAGCACGCATGTCTTCATTGGATCTTGCAAGTCCGCTATGCATAATCAACCAAAAACTTTTTCGTACGTCAAGAATTTTCCCTCATGAGGCTGAGTTTTGGTAATTAAATAAGACTGAACGGTTGAAGTGGTGAACAATATGTCATTCTTTTTATTTTCCGTTATCCCCCAAATTACAGTCATATTGGTTGTTACAGTTGCGAGCAAGTCTCTTTCTGATCACTTATCAATCTGACCACGAGCAGCGAACAAGCCGCGAGAACAAGGTCTACCACCAGAGTTCGCGCTTCTACCTGAGAAGACCCGGCCAACCAAAATCCTGCACCTCGGCTGCAGCAACAATGAGAGACCCTGTACTGCCTGCTTGATCCTTCTTCGGTTGCCCAGAGAGTCGCCAGCTTTCCACGGGTTAACATTTGAAGGTTCGGAAAGCTGCTCGAAGCGTACGACCGCGTGGTCGTTTTCAACGCCTGAAACAGAGAAGACAGGCTACGGCATGTCTACTTTGCCCTGCAATACGTAGCCACGACATGATTTGAAAACGAAGAGCTAGCGCTGACCACGTGGAAAGTTTTTCGTACCACATTCCTCGCGACAGTAACTAGCATCTTCCACAAGAAGAGCGCTGAAGCTATGCTCGAAACCCCCGTACAGCCGCCAAACGAAAACGTGCCGCTGTTCTTGGATGAAACTATAAGGCTGTTCGTTTACTGATACAAAGAGAGAAGCAGAAACAATTTGCGAAACTGGTGCGGAATCCACCAAGCAGATTCGAGGGATTCCTGTCGGAAGCGACAGCGATAGATAAGACGATTGAAATGCGTAACTTACTGTAGAATCATTGCCTGACTCCAGACATCGCCTCTGTGCATGTCCTCAACTCCGACAGCCTGCACAAAACAATCTGAGTGATCGTTATGAACAAACTGTTCAAGCTATTGCCCTCACCACAGTCTCAGTTGGATTCCATCGCAGATAACGTTCGAGAAAAAAATCCTGAAATCACATGGCTCCCGTTGCCTAGCCCGTACTCGGAAAACTAAAGACGAAAATCGATGGAGATGTGAATGCTCTACGATGAACTACCAGTTCAGTTCAGTTCAGTTTTATTTCCTTAAAGGCCCCCATTCAGGGGGTGTTACATAAGGGGTGGGATTACAATTCAAAACAGCGGAGATTCAATTAACATTGCAAACAAACAGTTAAAATTGAATTAACATGGCAGATGATCGGTGAGGCGTTCCAGGAAGGTAGATGATGAGGCAATTGTGACAATGTCGTAGGGCAGGCCGTTCCAGTCTGAAGCTGCTCTGAGGAAAAACGAAGCAGCAAACGTAGTGGTGCGTGATGGCGGGCGGGCAACTTGAAGTGAATGACTGGTGCGGTGGGAAATGCGTGAGGCGGCTGTTATATAAGGAGCTTGATTGAGTGAAGAATAAAAAAACTTATGATAAAGAGTTAGGCTAGCAATGCGGCGACGATAAGAAAGGAGTGATAGGCCAGATTCATGTTTCAATGGTGAAATGCTTATGTCATATGAATATGAGGAATGGATGAAACGGGTGGCCCGATTTTGAACACCTTCCAAGGCAGTGATTAGGTATGCTTGATGGGGGCTCCAGATGGCAGATGCGTATTCTAATTTTGGTCTTATAAGCGATTTATACGCGAGTAATCTAACATGTGGTGGGGAAAGGCGAAGGTGGCGTTTAAGAAAACCCAGTGTTTTGTTCGATGCTGAAATGATGTTTGTAATATGGGCGCGCCATGATAAATTAGAACAAAGGGTGACTCCTAGATATTTATACGATTCTACTAATTCGATACATGATTTAGAAATAGAATACTGAAAGCGAGAGGGATTGTGACGACGAGAGAAGGACAAGAGTTTGCATTTAGTGGGGTTGAGAGTCATTAGCCAAATATTACACCAGTTTATTATATTGTTAAGGTTGCTCTGAAGGATGTGATGGTCATGACAATTAGTAATAGTATGATAGATTACGCAATCGTCAGCGAACATGCGAATGTTACAGGAAACATGCAATGGTAAGTCATTAATATATATTAGGAATAGGAGGGGACCGAGAACAGACCCTTGTGGGACGCCTGAGGTGACTGGGAGTGGTTTAGACAGGTGGCCGTTAAGATAGACAGATTGCGAGCGGTTAGTTAGAAACTCCTCAAGCCACCTGAAGATGTTAGGATGCAAGTTTAGTTTTGAAAGTTTCAGTAACAGACGCTGGTGAGGAACCTTGTCGAAAGCTTTTGCAAAATCAAGGAATATTGAGTCGGTTTGGATATTACAGTCGAGATTAGTCTGTAGGTCATGAACGAATTGTGCTAATTGGGTTTCGCAAGAAAGGCCCTTTCGAAATCCGTGCTGTGAAGGATGAAAAAATTCGTTGGAGTCCAAAAAATTGAAGATTTGTGAGTAGATGACGTGTTCCATGATCTTACAAGGCACGCTGGTTAATGAAATGGGGCGGTAGTTCAAGGGTGAGTTTCTGTTACCTGATTTGTAGACTGGAACGACCTTGCCCGTTTTCCAATCATCCGGCATGATTCCTGAGGTGAGTGACTGTGAGAAGATAAGACATAAGTATGCTGCGCAAGTCGATTTCACATTCTTGAGGAGTTTCGAGTTGATGGAATCCATACCAGCTGATGAAGAAAGTTTTAATTTGTGGATTATAGATGAAATGCCTTCTTCGAAGAAGGTGACAGCAGGCATGAAAGTTTCTACGCTAAATGATGGCGACTGTGAGGGCATGTCAAGTTCAGTAGTGAAGACAGATGCAAATGCTTCGTTGAATATTTCTGCGCAATCATGGTCAGTCACTGTCTCGTGTGAATCATTCGTTAGTTTAATATCGGAAGGATGTGTGGGGTTTAGAACTTGCCAGTATTGCTTGGGGTTCCTGATTAAGAGATTAGGTAAGTCTATATGGTAAAACGAGTATTTGGCTTTACGAACAGATAGCAAATATGATTTTTCAGCTTCGATGTATTTTTGCCATGCAGTAGGCTTGCCGTTGCGTTTGGCGGTACGAAAAAGTCGTTTCTTTTTGTTTTCAAGTTTTTTTAAATGCCGGGAAAACCATGGTTTATTGCGGTTAGTTTGAAAAGTAATCTTCGGGATAAACATATCAGAGAGGTGATTTACTTTGTCC
Organism: Rhipicephalus microplus; assembly: GCF_013339725.1. NCBI lineage: Eukaryota > Metazoa > Arthropoda > Arachnida > Ixodida > Ixodidae > Rhipicephalus > Rhipicephalus microplus. Next base: position 41,431 of record NW_023611326.1, read on the forward strand.
TTAAAGATCAACCAGTTGTCATGAACTGAGCGCGTGTGAAATGTAGATTCATACTGATTAAAAGAGTTACTGAGATCTTCAGATATTGCACTATAGTTACCCTTATCATAAAGAACAATTGTTTTATTAGTCGTCTGTTTTTTGGTCGAGGTAAATGAAAATAAAGCATGTATGACCTTGTGGTCGCTGATCTCAGGAAGGTAAGTAATAGATAATAAATTCTCGGGGCTATTGGTTAATATCAGGTCGAGAATATTTGCTGATCCTCGTGTGACACGGGTTGGTTGGGCGACTAATTGTGTAAGGTTAAAGTTGAGACATACATCGAGGAAGTTTTTCGCCTCTGCGTGACATGATAATGTAGAAGTAACTATGTTTTGCCAGTCAATATTAGGGTAGTTAAAATCACCGAACAGAAGAATGCGAGCCTTTGGGTAAGCGGAAGTAAGTTTTTGAATGGAATTGTTCAGATGACATGGAAAATTTGGATCCGTTTGCGGGGGCCTGTAGCAGACGCCAAGTAGGACAGTTACGGTGTTAGTACGACAAATTAGCCACAGGGATTCGGTATCGGAATCGACGTTAACAACGGAGCAAGATATGCCCCGACGAACTGCGATAAGTACTCCGCCCCCCCGTGAGCCATTTCGGTCATTTCGGTACACGTGGAAGTCCTGTAAGTCAGTTAATATTTCCGCATTCGTTATATCGCTGGTAAGCCACGTTTCTGTTAATACGAGTATGTTGCTTTTTGATGACGAGATAATGTTGGATATGAGTTCACGTTTTGGAAGAAGGCTACGTATGTTAGTGAATATTACGGAAAACGAGAGAACATGACATGGGGAAGCCGTTTGGCGTTTTATTGCTCTTTGTTGGCGGGGTAACCGCTATGCAATTTCCTTAACCATGTGTGATGATGCGTCAAATATATAGCGCTTCGACCCGACGTGCAGTGTTTTGAACCGCAAGGAGAACTTGTCCGAACGTGCTTTTGCAAATGCAAGTAATTGCTTGCGCGCATATTGAACGGGGCAGGAAAAGTCCTCCCCGATGCTGTAGTTAGTGTTCTTCAGTTTCCTGCCGTTTGATAAAAGTGCATCTCTGGTTTTGTATGATAAAAATTTCACAATTATGGGACGATTTCTGTTTAGTGAATGAATACCGAGACGATGTGCGCGTTCTATGTCGTTAGGCTGCACTGTTAGTCCAAGGTTATTGTTGCAGATATCGATTATCATTTTTTCAGATTCAGCCCACGTTTCATTCCTAGTGGGGTCAGGGATGCCGTAGAATAGAAGGTTATTCCGGCGCGACCTGTTTTCAGCGTCATCCAGGGAAGTTTCTAGCTCTTGAATTTTTTTAGCCATGTTGATTACGTTAGCCTGTGTTTTTTCGATATCATTTCTGAGGGGAAGAAGAGTTTGGTAATGTGTTTCGAGATCGCCCATTCGTTTGTTTAAGTCTGTTATTCTTTTATCCGTTGTGCTTAGTTGAGATTTCAAACTCTGAACTTCGGCAATCAGCTGGGCCTGGCCGGCACTTAGCTTTTGTAGCTCAGTAAGAATAGCAGCGTTTCCGTTAGGGCCAGGATTAGTTTCGACGTCACCCGATAAGATCAGCAACGAGTGAATCATATGAGCACACTCAACAGCAATAGCAATACAGCAGTGGGGGCTCGGGAACTGCACCAGGAAGTAATTACTCGACTTTTTAGCGAAGAGGACATACGATTTACTAACCTGCATTGCAAAGGTAAGTGGATTAGATGGCTGCATTGTGGTGCAGTCACCGAGCCCACGAAGTGGCGTCAGCGGGTGATGTTCCTTTATACTTGATGATGCTGTGGTTGATGACGATGCGGCCTTCCATAGCACGGTGATTTCCGGTGATAGTAGTTCCTCCGACGGAATATCCGGTGGGGACGAGCAGTTGATGCGTAGTAGGCGGCAGGAGCCTGGCTCGCTTTCGGAGCCCGGCAGCACCAACATAGATGACGCCCCCGAGGATAGGCCTATCATGTTCGACAGCTGCAGGCTGGCAAACACAAGTATGGTCGTCTGCATTGCAAAGGTAAGTGGATTAGATGGCTGCATTGTGGTGCAGTCACCGAGCCCACGAAGTGGCGTCAGCGGGTGATGTTCCTTTATACTTGATGATGCTGTGGTTGATGACGATGCGGCCTTCCATAGCACGGTGATTTCCGGTGATAGTAGTTCCTCCGACGGAATATCCGGTGGGGACGAGCAGTTGATGCGTAGTAGGCGGCAGGAGCCTGGCTCGCTTTCGGAGCCCGGCAGCACCAACATAGATGACGCCCCCGAGGATAGGCCTATCATGTTCGACAGCTGCAGGCTGGCAAACACAAGTATGGTCGTCTGCATTGCAAAGGTAAGTGGATTAGATGGCTGCATTGTGGTGCAGTCACCGAGCCCACCGAAGACCTTCCAATACTGACGACGATGCCGTGACAAAATCTCAAGAAGCCTCAGGAATGTCAACGTAGCCTCGACGTTGATATCTCGTGGCCAGAAGAAGACCTGAAGACGCAACATCGAAGCAGCTGTACAAATGATTGTAGCCGTGATCCGATACCTTAACCTAACTGCAACGTGGGGTGATGAAATAGTGACCTCGACGGGCTCATCGATGGCCAAAGCGTCACAGCTTTCGTTGACACCGGGGCCGACTATCCCGTCATAAGTGGGACATTCGACGCAAAGTTGAAGAATGCAGGGACCGCTTGATAAAGCCGCGAAATTTGTACAGCTGGAGCTCACTTGGTTACTCCTGCAGGAATCTACACAGCCCGAGTCAATTATTAACAGTCAAATTTATCCCGCAAGCTTCGTCATACGCCAGCATTGCTCGAGAGATGACATCCTCGGTATGTAATTCTTAAGCCTCGATGGTGCCGTCATTGACCTGAGAGCAAAATCGATAACGCTATCTAAAGAGAAAGCATTGCCGCCGCATATGCTATCTGGAAGCCATGCCTTGAATGTGCTGGAAGACCAATTTACTGTTCCACCCCCTAAACCTTCACCTCTTACGTCGGTACTTCGAAAGCAGAAAACCTTGAAGGTGTCGTTGAAAGAAATCGGCAACTATTGGTCAACCGCGATATTTGCGTAGCAGCAGGAATCGCCGAACTACGTCAGCAACAGTGATGCTCGTGAATTTGGGTAACGAGTACAAGCATTTCAGCAAAGGCCACTTACAACGAAATTTCGAAAGTAACAAGCGCTTTCACGCTCAGCGAACCTACAATTCTTAATACAAAACACCAATTTCCGCAACAAAGTTTTTACGTGCACTCAGCCCTTCCTAAGTTCAAGAATGACGAAAATAAAGCCCTGGTTCTGAAATTCAATGACTGTTCTTTGTCGTCGTCAGAATTCGGCAGACACAAGTTGCCAAACATTGCATCACAACAGAAGAAACTGCGAAACCACATAGTCCAAGCCCGCACAAAGTTTTGACGTGATAGCACGAGTCTGTAAGAAAACAAGTTGAAGAATTGCTACAAAACAACATCATAGACCCTCCCCCGAAAGACGATGCCCTTGATCGACTCCTCAATGAGAAATACTTTTTATCGATGGACCTTGGAAAAGGTTACTGACAAACCAAAGTAGACAAGAGAGGCTGAGAAAATACTCCCTTGATGATACCAGACGTCTTCTTCGAGTTCGAGACCATGCCCTTTGTTCGTTTCTTGGCGCCTGCCCCATTTAAGTGTTTTATAAACACAGTAGTGTCATCATGTTTTCCTCAAGCTTCTGCGAGTATCTCTGGTGCCATGCCAGAGGTGCTCAAGAAATCAAGTACTCAGCAATCAAGCAGTCAAGATGCTGAAGCAATCAAGCAATCAAGCAAGTACTTCAAGCAATCAAGTTCTCTCGACTTAATCCGAAGCCATAAAAGTACCACTTTGTATACAAGCAACTCTTGTTCTTCGGCCATGTGATAAGCTGATCCGGAGTACGCCCCGAGCCACAGAAGGCAAAAGCCATGGCTGCATTCCCGCCACCCGCCAACAAGAAGGCCGTGTGACGATTTCTCGGCCTGTGCGCCTATTACAGGAATTTCGTCTCAAAAATTGCTTGCATCGCCGATCTACTAAACAATCTTACAAAAACGAACGTCGATTTTTCAAGTGGGAAATGCTGCAGAAGGACGAATTTCGTCACCTAAAACGATGCCTGAAGAAGCCACTGTAGGGAAGCCTCCAAAAACCGAATTGGGTTGAACTCTGAAGTGCTTTCTAGTGAGTCTACCCAAAAAGAACGCCGCTCGCTCTGAGAGTCCGTGCTTGGCCGTTACTGTCGCCGTTTTGTATGCTTGCTGTATTCCGGCTAATAAACATCCTAACAAATAGATGGAGAGTGCTACAATTCCCTTCGATTTCTTTGGAACTACGGTCACATACCCTTCCATCTACCATGTTCCACGACGCCTCTCAGCAAACGCCTCCTTTCATGTCGCCCCCTTGCCCCGGTGTCTCCAGGATCCGCGATCCACCAATTTTCACGGGCGCCGATGGCACTGACGTGGAGGACTCACTCGCCATTTATGAGAGCATGAACGTCCCCAACAAGTGGGACGAGGACAGTAAGTCGACAAACGTGGTGTTCTACTTTGTGGGCGCTGCAAGCTTTTGGTAAAACAACTACGCATCCGATTTTGCAACCTGGTTCGATTTTCAGATCGCTATCACCAACATTTTTGGCCGCCCTGCCGTTCGTAAGCTGCAAACCGAGCAGCGCTTACGCCAACGCGCTCAGCAGGACAGTGAATTGTTCGACAGTTATATCGAAGATATCCTAAACTTGTGCAAGAAATCCAACGACAGCATGTCCGAATCAGACAAGATCCGGAGCGTCATGAAAGGCATTGACGATGATACCTTCACGATGCTGCTTGCCAAAAGCTAGGCACAGTGGCTGAGGTCATCACGCTGTGCCAGTGCTACGAGAAGCTCCGCCGGCGGCGTGCGATGGCCCGTCGTTCCAGACCACGAGATGCAGGGCTTGCTGGCTTGGAGGCGAGATGTGATCAGGTGGCGCTGCTGGCAGACCTCAAGTCCTTCATACGTGAGGAAATTGCGCGCCACTTCTCTCTCCTGCCCTTTGCCCACCCACTGGCTGTTCAACAATCGGCCACTATCATTCTTCCACCCATCCGCCGAGCGATTGAGCAGGAAATAGCGAAGGTCATGCCTGCGTACCACCCACAACAACTTCCGGGCCCTGCGCCCCCAAGTTACGCCCAAGTGGTCGCCAGGCAACCTCCAGTTGTTTAAGCGCCCGCCCCGCTGACTTACGCCGAAGCTGGTGCATGACCTCCGTCCTTCGCACCGGATATGCCGGCTACGTATGTTGATGGGACCCCTCAAACTCAGCTCCAGCCTACCCTGCAGCCTTTGCAGCCACCGTTCTGCCCGTCGGCTCTTGCGACATGGACATGGAACCGATGTCGCACACCCGACAACCGGCCCATCTGCTTTGCCTGTGGTTACGCCGGCCACGTAGCACGTTATTGCCCTCACGCACAGACGCCCCCTATCTCATCGCCTGTTGCTGGCCAGATCAGCCGCCGTCTATGCCACCGCCGTCTCGCCTAGATCCATCTCCTCGAAGGTCACCGTCTCCATGACGTCTTTCCCCGTCTCCCACGCGGCCAAGTTCAGCTGCTCACAAGCGGGAAAACTAGTCGTCGCAGTCACCGAGGCAAGGGTTGTGACGCTATCGCATAGTGAAAGCCCTCACAGCCGTACATCTAATGTCAATGACGTACTATTGGGTGGTTTTCATGCTTCTGCTCTTATTGATTGATATGTGGGGTTTAATGCCCCAAAACCACCTTATGACTACGAGAGACGCCGTAATGTAGGGCTCCGGAAATTTCGACCACCTGGGGTTCTTTAACGTGCACCCAAATCTAAGCACACGGGCCTACAACATTCCCGCCTCCATCGGAAATGCAGCCGCCGCAGCCGGGATCATCTGCTCTTATTGACACTGGAGCTGCCGTATAAGTTATGGACGAAAACCTGTGCCGCTTGCTTCGAAAAGTGACGACACCAATTTTTCGGGTGTCCCAACGTACCGCTAGTTCTCATCGTATTCATCCAACAACAGGGTGCTCAGCTCTCGTGTTTGTTCAGGACGTTCTGTATGTTGCCCAATTCCTCATCATTCTTGCATGCTCTCATGACGTCATCCTAGAATGAGATTTTCTTTCCGGCAACGACGCCGTCATCTATTGTGCCACCACCGAAATTAAACTCTCACCCTTCTCGCATTTGATGACAGAAGACAGTCTCTCGACACTGATCATGACTCTTGTCAAAGATGATACCATAGTGCCTACAAGCTCGACTACCGGTGTATCGGTCTACTTCGCCGGTTTCTCCGACACAATTGCACTCGTTTCACCATCCGACCGTGCCTGCAGAAGGAAAGGGTTGCTAGTACCTTTCGCGACCGTGCAAATCACCCAGGGCAACGCCGCTATTTTTGTGACCAACCCATCCCCGTACACTGTTATCTTGGTTCGAGGGGAATGCCTCGGCAAAGTGGAACCAGTCGACGACGCACAAGTACTGGACGTACCCGATGACACGCGCTGTCCCAGGTCGCGTACCATCAATGCTGTTTACACTTCTGATTCGTCATCTGCTGATGTATTTGGCTCCTCCATCGCTGACAACCTTACTGCCGTACAGCGTTCCCAGCTTCTGGACATGTTGCAAGAATATCGTTCTTTTTTATATGTCAGGCGAATGTCTCTCGGTACTGCTTGCACTGTTACGCATTGTATCGACACTGGTGCCCATCTACCAATACGGCAACGTCCATACTGCGTGTCGCCAGCTGAACGTCGGGAAATTAATTAGCAGGTTGACGATATTCTCCGACGTGACGTTATTCGGCACTCGGACAGTCCATGGGCGTCTCTTGTTGTTTTTGTTGTGAAGAAAGATGGTTCTGTGCGGTTCAGTGTGGACTACAGACGGCTCAATAAAATCCCTCGCAAGGATATTTACCCACTGCCACGCATCGATGACGCAATTGACAGCCTTCACGGAGCCGAATTTTTCTCTTCTCTCGATTTGCGCTCGCGGTACTGGCAAGTACCCATGGCTGATGACGCTCGACTGAAGACTGCCTTCATCACACCCGATGGCTTGTACGAATTCAACGTCTTGTCGTTTGGTCTATGTAACGCACCGAGACCCTTGAGCGCATGAAGGACACCGTCCTGCGCAACTTGAAATGGCACACGTGCATGTGGAACCGGTCGACGACGCACATTCCCTCGATGACGTTGTTGCCTTCACCCCAGATTTCTCCGTGCATCTCCAACGTCTGAAAATTTTCGCACGTGTGAGCAACGCCGGCTTGTAACTAAATCTGAAGAAATGCCGCTTTGTAGCACGGCAACTCACCATCCTAGGGTACGTCGTGTCCAAGTACGGCATTCTTCCTGACCAGCCAAGCTTCGGGCCGTGGCCGAATTCCCCAAACCTGCGTCCGTCAAAGAACTGCGTAGTTTCGTGGGCCTGTGCTCATACTTCCGACGCTTCATACGAAACTTTACTACGAGTATATCACCGCTGACGAAGCTCCTTGGAAGTAACGGGCCCATCAATTCCCGTCCGTACGAGTGCAACGACGTGTTCGCGAAGCTCCGCCATTTGTCGACGTCTGCTCCCAATCTACGTCAGCACACCCTGGACGCCACACCACGGAGGCCTACACTACGGACGCCAGCGGTGCAGGCCTCGGCGCAGTCCTGGCGCAGCACGAATCCGGATTTCCTGCATATGTCGTTGGCATATGCAAGCCGTAGGCTCACGAGAGCCGATACAAACTACACCATCACGGAAAAGGAGAGCCTGGCGATAGTCTGGGCCCTTACAAAATTTCGACCTCGTGTGTAGGGTCGCCCATTCGATGTCCTCACCGACCATCATGCACTATGCTGGCTGTCATCATTGAAGGATCCCTCAGGCTGTCTCGCTCGTTGGGCTCTTCGCTTACAAGACTACGACATCTGCGTGCTGTACCGCAACGGATGCCAGCATGCTGACGCCGACGCCTTCTCGCACTCCCCTCTGCCTGAATACGACGTGCCTGCTCAGTATCCTCTGTTGCTGTTGCCGCCATTGATGTTGACACCATCGCTGCCGAACAGCGAAAAAATAATTGGATCGCCCCGCTGATCGACTTGCTCTCTGATCTGTCCGCAACGCCTTCTACACGTGCTTTGCGTCGTCTAGCTCCCCATTTCGTCATTCGTGACGGCCTCCTACACCGCCGCAATTACAACGCCGATGGCCGGCAGTGGTTACTCGTGATACCCCGCAGTCTGCGGTCAGAGATATGTGAATATTTCCAGTCTGATCTGCAATTCGCGCACTCTGGGGTATTCAAAGCCTACCATCGCATTCTAAAACGCTACTTCTAGCGCGAGATATACCGCTACGTGCAGCAGATCGTTCGCTTCTGCCTCGCTTGCCAACGCCGCAAACCGTCAGCACACATGTCGCCAGCTAGTCGGCAACCAGTACCTTGCCCTGACCGTCCGTTTGGGCGTATAGGTATCAATTTGTATGGACCACTTCCACTGACGTCGACTGGTAACCGCTGGGCCATCTTCGCCGTAGTTCATTTAACGCGATACGCCGAAACCGCCACTCTCCCTGCGGCTACTGCGTGTGGTGTTGCGTCCTTCCTACCAGATCGATTCATACTGTGCCATGGTCCACCCCAGGAGCTTTTCAGCGATCGAGGCCATGTCTTCTTGTCAGAAGTCATCGAAGCCATTCTCACGGAGTGCCAATCTGTCCACCTCAAAACTACTGCTTACCACCCGCAGACGAATGGTCTCACCGAACTCCTTAACCGCACCATCGGCGGCATGCTTTCGATGTACGTCGCAGCCAACCACACGAATTGAGATACTATACTGCCCTTCGTCACCTACGCCTTCAACACCACCCCTCAAAGCACGACCGGTTTTTCCCCTTTCTTCTTGTTGTGCGGAAGGCACCCGTCACGCACCAATGACATGATACTCCCGTATGCGACGGATCCATCTGAGTGTGTGCCTATTTCTGAGACAGCCAGGCTTGCTGAAGAGTGTCATGAGCTTGCCGAGACTTTTACGATGCATGAGCAAGAGCGGCAAAAGATTATTCATGATGGGTCCGCTACTTCTGCGCCTACGTTCCTTCCTGGTTTCCTTGTATGGCTCTCACTCTCGACCTCTGTAGCTGGTCTTTCTTCCAAACTACTCCCGAAATATGAAAGCCCCGACCGTGTCATCGAGCGCTCATCTCTGGTCAAGTATCTGATCGAACCAATTGAACAATCTTAGGACATGCGCCATCGCGGGCGCGACATATAGTCAACGTGGAGCGCGTGAAAACTTACTATGACCCGCTCATAGTGACAAGCTGTTAGGTTGCCAGGCGGCTCCCTCATTGACCCCAGGGTACTGGTATAGAAGCCTCCGAACACTGAAATGGGTCGAACTATCAAGTGGTTTCTAGTGGGTCTACCCAAAAAGGACATCGCTCGCGCTGAGAGTCTGTGCTTGGCCGTTACTGTCGCCATTGTGTATGTTCGCTGTGTGCCGGCTGATAAACGCCCTAACACCACTAATACTTGCGCACTTCAACGGATACGTCGACACGGATATTCACATAAACTCAAGCAGCGTAGGGCTCGAAGCCATCTTTGTGCAGATTATCGATAAACTTTAAGGGGTCATCAGTCATGCGAGCTGGTCGGAAGTCAACTATTCAACAAAAAAAAAGGAGTATCTAGCCATCATCCGGGTTACCTCCAAGTTTCGCCTGTACCTTTACGGCAAGCAATGCAAAGTTGTGAGCGCCCACCTAGCCCTGCATTGGCTAACTAACTTGAAGAGCCCTTCAGGTCACTTCCGAAAGTGAAGTCTGCGACCTCAGAAATTCGACATCACCATTGCTTACAAATCGAGACTAAGGCACTCTGACGCCGACTGCCTGTGCCTCGCCTCCATGGACCAACCGACGCCGGAAACGAGCTTCTTTGGAACTTTAAGCGTCCATGATTTTTCAAAACTAAAGAGCGCCAACCCAGAAATTAAGGGCCGTTAGGAATACCTTGAGGGCAAGGCAGCCATTGTTACGAAGGCATTCATGCGAGGAATGGCATCGTTTTTCTTGCAAAATGGCATCCTCGTCAACAGAATCGTTTCACCACATCAGGCTATCTACCTGACTATAGTACCTTTTGCGTCACATTAAGAAGTTCGGAATTCTCTGCATGACAACTCTGATGGCTTTACAGCTTAGATTTTTCCGTAGGCTAGTGAGGATGCAGGAAAAGTACAACTGGAACCACCTCACGACTGACGTCACCCATTACGTAAAAACCTGCGGAGACTGTCAGTGACAAAAGACACCACAAACTAGGCCAGCTGCACTTTTGCAGCCCATGAAGCCACCTCACCAGCCGTTCCACATATTCGACATGGACCTACTAGGACGATTCTCTCCATCGAATTCTGGAAACAAATAGGTCGTCATAGCAACTGACTACTTCAGTCTTTACGTCACGACAAAGGCGCTGTCCAAAGGCAGTGCTACCGAGGCAATTAAGTTTTTCGTTTAAAGCATCGTCCTGCGCCGTGGTGCCCCAAAAACAGAGATAATCGGAGAACCTTCCGATACGTTTACGCACTCAACGCAAACATTACAGGTCATTCTTGAACATACCTGAACACCAGCGATAACGATGGGACTTTTGACGGCACTTGCGGAATTCTGACGCACATTACCGTTCATCAGTTGATCGAAGGCTGACGCTGAGTTCGCCGATATCAGTGACAGTGTATCCTTGTAATTTGAGTTTCCGTTACCGGCCACAAGTTTGGCGAAATGAACAGTTCCATCTTGGAGCTCCAGTCTGCTCCTATCGTCGACGTTATGACCACGTAAAAATGTCAACGAATAAAAAGGCGAGACATGAAAAGCTAGCTAGATATTGCAAGAGTTTCAGAAAATTATCAGGAGCCCCTCTTTCATCGGTTAACATTTCTCGCGGTCGCGATTGTCAGGTCAGGAGGCATAAGTGTGAATGAAAACTTGTATCAGGGCCCGGATTCACAAAACTCACTTACGAAAACATTTTTGCGCAAGAAATATTTTGTAGCGTAAGTCGATTCACGAAACGAAAAAACGTCGTAAGAGGCCATAGTTGTCACATCGGCCGCTGCAAATAAAGCGCGCTGTGACTGCCCGGGAACATGTCAGCGATGGTGATGCAGTTGCTATATTTGCTTACGTCACCGAAAAGGGCTCATAAGTGGATTCACGAAGCGAAATTTTGCGTAAAAACAGCATGGCTGAGAGAAAATCCTAAGAGTGGTCCGGACCACTCTTAGGAACAATGTGGCTACTTAGAACATGCTGCCGCAACGGTATACTTTGGTGCCCTGGCTGGTTTTGAGTTAATTCACGCCCATTAAGGGCTGCCTGATGACTGCTGGAGTGTTTTTATTTCATTCGGCGCTTTGAGCTTCGCGTGTTGTTTCCCTTGTACGCAGTGGATGGTGTTGACAACCACCATCGTCCAATAAGTTCGAAGTGGCAGTAATTGAAGAATTCTATTGGGCATCAATGGCATAAAACTACGCATGTAAAGATTTGTGGTTGGATGAAAACCAATGTGATACGTGAATGGTCGGTGCATTCGAACGCGACATGGCATAGGATCAACCTTATTTGTTATGTTGTTGTGTTGCGCCCCATCTCATCCAATTAAAAGTGCGACTCGAGATCCTTGCCTCATTGGTGGAAATTACCACCAAAGAGGTTAATGGGAGCACATTCTTTGCACGCTATTGGAAATAAAAATGAGAGGAAGTTTTCAGTGAGTGGTTCCTAAAGTTTGTGCTCTAGTGTACTTTCATTGGCTCTAACTGTCCAATGGTTGCGATCTCTGAAATACAGCTGTCGATACACTTTGGGACGATCTGGAACAAAGCGTACTTTGTAAACCAAAGCGTATTAGGGGTGCGCGTGATTACGCATGGAACTACAAACAAATCATGCATCTTCACCTTCACTGTTCAGACACCGATATGGACCGTGATATTATGGCAAGCAATCGGAATGAAATGACCCTAGTAACTTTGTATGACACCGAAAATATGCAAACCCTCACGATTCTGGAGCAAACCTTGGCTGAATTCATCCCTGCGTCAATTACCAGCCATTTAACTTGGCGCACGAACATCATTCAAAGGTAGAGCGAGCCACTGACATGTATTTTGTGCGACGTAGCGACCACTTGACCTGAGAATAATAGCGTTGCGAAGGCGAATCCCCTGTCGCATGCTCTGATCGAAGCAGACGACAAACGCGAGCAGACGACGGCTTGGCCGACAGGCACAGCTTGTGATTGGTTGTGAAGCAATACCCTCTACATCAGCTCACTCCGTGACGTTGCCAAAACACTTCTTTCATCTGGCACGCCTGTCCTGTTCGTCATATCACCCCCCTCGCACATAAGAGAAAATTTTGTCACGCCGTGAAAATAGTGCAAGTACTTTCTAAGAGCTCTCTTATCATCTTATGTGCTGCGCAGTTGTCGAAAACAACATGGCGTCGTAAACAGCATATCGGTCGGTGCGACTTTCAGCAAACGCTTCTCGCACGAGTTACTTCAGCGTTTGACCGGATGTGTTGTGATTACAGCAGCTCTTTCGGTGCGTGTAAGCAGTGCGGAAAGCTGTGGCAGTGCAATGGTGTACGGTGAAGCGCAGCGAAGCCTGTGCGTCAGGTGTGGTTATCAAGCGGGGATCGGCGTCGATGTATCGACGGCAACTAGCACTCGAGAAGCCTGCAATGTGTGTTTGTGTGCCGGTAACAGTTCGTTCGCTTGACTTTCCAGTCTCTCAGTTTGGTGCTGTGCGACATTTCGGATTGACAGCGTTTTGACACGTTACTTGAGTGACCCCAAGTACGTACGGAAACGTATGAACTACGCGCTCGGTTCTTGCTTCGCCACTAGTTAGCCCGTACGCTTCTATTTACTTGAGAGCAATGTACTGTTCGGGAGTGAAACGATGTTCGTTGTGAACAGTGGTGCTGTGTTGACGTTCCAAGACTTGTGAACAAGCTGTGCTCGTGTGACCGAAAATTGAAAGACAGCGTTGATAACTGTTTTGCCCTGCGAAGTCGTGGTGGGGCAGCTTGGCGCTTTTGTTTGTTAAGTCGTCACTTCTCCTTTTTGTGATAACCATAGTCCTAGCGCTGTGATGTGATCAACCAAAACTGCGAGATGCTACATTCTGTTGTGGATCGTGTTACTTTGGAAGCGCGCCTAGACTGTTCTTCGGTAACAAATTGAGAGTTCTATGTGGCAGCGAGAGCCCGTGAACGTCAAGCTTCCCTCCAGCCCCCCCAAAAAAGCAAAGATTTCACCGGTGCCTTGCTTTGGATGAAGTTGTAGGCCAATATCGCCTAACTACAGGTTTCCGAGTTCGTCTGGCCATCGTTTTGCACGGCACTAGAGCCTTGACAACAGCCGGTCATGGCCAGTTCTTACACTTTATCAATGGACGTGCACGCCTGGCCAGCCCTTCATTGCTGTCATTGGCAGCTTCCAGTCTGCAGATGCCCTTTGCCTGTTGGCCGTACTTGGTTCCTTATGACACCGACGGCTACTAAATGCTGCCATCGGTGAGTTCACCTTGCAGAACTAAATTTCACCGGTACTATATTTTACGCAGTTCTATAACGTGTGCAAGTTTTTAAGCCCATCAGATGTAATGTTTCTCTCTGGTAAGTTGAAGCATTTGAAATTTACTACTACTCTTCTATACATACATATATTATGAAGCAAATACATAAAAAGTTTTTGTGATTTGATACAAGTGAGCTCTTGTTTGATTATGAGGTTGGGCCTGTCGATTGACCACGTTTGATAGTTGGAAAGTTAATGTGAATTTATTTTTCAGGAGCCAGGTTGCACTTAAAAAATTATGTTATTTTGGAAAATTAGTTCTATAGACGATTACCACTGTGGTAGTACTATACTTCAGTAGGACATATATATTGCGGTACGTAAATTTTACATGAGGCTTCAGTTTATTTCAAAGTGATTATAGCAGATTTTGGTCACTTTAACGAAGTGATAGCTTCCTCAAATAAGTATTAGAAGTGAGTGCTTTTAATGATTGTTTTTAAATATCTCGTTTTTGGCTCTTCACAGATCGCAGAGATTGGTTTGTTAAGGTCCTGTGATGCATCGGTTGCACATTCTGGCACATCAATCCTCATCATTACTTGGAGCACCTGTACAAAAATAGGAAGGACACGTTCTCCCTAACTGTGCAAGCCTATGTCACTGCTGGGACTGTTATCATTCAGCGGATGTGGCGTGGAAGCATGCATGGCAGCCTCATCTGGAAGGACTGCAATCTGCTTGGGAGCTTCGAGGGCACAAAACTGCCTAACGGCTGGCTGCAAGGTTAGTTTTTCTTTAATACATACGATTACGTGAACACCACTTACTGTGCACAAATTGAAAACCCAAGCATGGTTGCTTTCAGTGGATACCTGTAATATTCTTACACATAATTCTTATTCAACATTTATAGAACTAAATTGCAAGATAATTGAGAATGTTGAAAGCTGAAAGCCTGCAGCTTATGAATGAAACTCCAATAATCTGAGACTCAAAAGCTTGTGCTTTGAAACGAGCACAAATACTTTGATTCCTTATTGAGCTCTCGAGCTTGTGACTCCCTCTGTGATCAAGTGCTCTGGAAGGAAATAGCAAGTGGGTGAAAATTGCCTGGCTGTTCACAACTTGCAAGGAGAAAGACCTATTGAAGAAGCCTCAGATGACATAGGGCCAGTAACTGCATCTTTTACCTAATGTAGCTTTTTCTCTCTCAGTGCTGTTGCTTGTGTTTCAGCCGAACATGTTCACCACGATTGCATAGTGATATATATTTTTCTACAAATTGTACCTGACCTAAGTATGCATTGTTGATCTCTAAAGGTGACGTTCAGTGTGTTTCAAAGCCATGACTTCTCATTTCTCTGTCTGTGGCTAGCCTATTTCAGCAGCAGAGCGATGCAGCTAGCACACATGCGATCCAAGTCATGGAGTGCTCCTTTGGTGTTCTGTGCAGGACACAGCATATCCATCCGGCAAGACACTGGTATCAACAATAATGGTGAGTGTTGGTGGCACCTGTAGGAGCCCGTTGTGTTTGTTACGTATGATTATTTCCCCTGATGAAGTGCATTTTTGAAAGGTTTTCTTCATTTAGAATAATAGATATCAGTAACAAGCACACTCATAATCCACAAGTTCTTTGTGTCTTCTAGACTGCCCATTAGCTCCTATATGCGGTATGGTGAGCTGGCTATGTTAGACAGCCTTAAAGTTATCAACATTGGCTGTTGTGTTGTAATGCAGTCTAACTTGTGTTTCTTAGTGAACTTATTTGTGGTCTACTTCTCGCACCTAGTGTAATGTCGAAATAAAAGAAACTCTATTGGCTTTCTATGCCTGTCAGAAGTTTCATGCCTTCATCTATAACATTGTGGTTTTGCTCTTGTATCATATTAAATATATTTTCAGCCTTCACTGTTTGTGTGTGTGTGTGAGTTGAGGCTTGTCATTGGCTTCTGAAAACACAATATCTGTAAATATGAGCACATAATTGACAACTATACACTCTTGCATGTAGCATGGTTGTAACAATGATCTGTATTTTTCTAAGTTCCAGCAGTAACAAGGGGTTCGGTGCTCCACGGTCATGTACAGTGTATCAAGAACAGAGCACAGAAGACCAACAAGTATAAAGGGACTGCCAGTGACTGTTCTCCTGCTCAAAGTTTACAACAGCAGAAAGAGCACATTGTGATGTCAGGAGCAGCTGCTGCTTAACTTCTTAGCAGTGCATTATTCAGCAGTTCCTTTGCTTGCATTCGAAATTATTTAAATTTTGCATGGAAGATACCAAACTATGACACTAATTTAAAGGCTGCTGTAGTGTTAGTGGGCAAATATTTTTGAGCTGAAGTTTTTAACATGTGTGTTAAGTGCCTGCGTGCCTCTACATTTGCATGCCAGAAATCACAGCATCCATGGTCGCCAATGGTAACTGTGTTTGCATTCTTTGTAGTACAAGAAGTAAAGCCATGGATGCAGTAATTATGTACTTAGTCGATGTAATCCTTCAGTGTACACTCATTTGTATAGCACCAATGATGCCATGAGTGTATAAGCTCTGGGAAGTGAATCTATGTGGATTATTTTATTTGGAAGGAAGAGGATCATCACTACTCCTAGTATATCTTAACAGTAGATTTTAGTGCTTGGGTATTATCCCACTGCCTGTCCGTCCTTCAACAGTCTACTCATCTACTGTGTAAGTGTAACTTTTTAAATGTATACTTTGCTCGGATAGGTTTGTTCATAATGTAATGCAAGTGACTTATCATCTATGCAGCTCTACTCAGACTAGAAATAAAAGTATTTATTTTTATATGTAGCTATAGCATGCATTCACTTGTGTTTTTCTAGGTGCCTGTACAATTGTTTAGCCCTACAAAAGTGCTGGTATACTCTAATATTGAATCTGGCATCTTAAAATAGTTTGTTAGTGGAAGTAAGAATGTGTTTACAACCAATATTACTATCCTCAGATGAACTGTGAAAACTCTGTGGAAATTTATTTACTGTTTTTGAACGTTGTGAAGGCAAATGTTGTTATGTTCTTTTATTGTGGTCCGTGTTTCATGCAAACGACACATAATTACTTTGCAGTGGCATAGTATTAGTTGTTATTTTACACATATGTGCTGAGCAACATCGCAGTTGAGGCCAGCAGCAAGACATACATGCAGTGCACTGGAGCATCACCTCACATAGTGTACAGTCTTTGCCCACCAGTAAACTCAATATTTTTCAAGCAGACTAATAGACAGCTGTATGGGAACTGTGTTGGTGTGCAAACTTTGAAGTCTTCTTGAGGAGTGTTTTTCATCATTTTTGTCCAAGTGAAGTAGCTACCCAAGGCCACAACTGGTGGGAATGTGGTGGTTTCCTCTCTCCAAAAGCACTCCTACCAGCTGCCTCAATGTTAGCATGGGGTGAATTCACGAACTGGAAAAATAATTGGTCTTTGTTTTCTTGGCCGAAAGAGTCACTTCCACCGTTGAGTCACCACGACGCGCCAGAATATAAACTTTTAGTTAAATAAAGTTGATTCTACTTTTGAGAAGTGTTTTGGGGAAACGAAATGGCACCTATAGCTGTCAATATAAACACTGTTTGCACCAAGGAGCTTAGTAGCTTATAATTGTATTATTCATGTATTGTCTATAATTCACTCGCGCTGTGCCAACTTTCAGCCCAAGTGTCCTAACATGCTTTGTTAGTGGGTTGTGAATGAGCCAAGCTATGTAAATAAACAGAGTGATTGTGCAGACATGTACAAAATATTGATGCACAGCCCTTTTCTTTAGCATGACATTGTCAAGGGCTTTATTCTTGTGTTTTTTATAAAAACTGCTTGTCACTGGGCAGCAGCGGAAAACTATGCATCAAGCTTGTGCGAGATGGTTCGAGAAACACCGTGTTCAGACATAACAGTGCCGGTGGATTTCTCTCGTAAGTTACTTTCTGTAGTATATTCAAAATGAGTGTATTAGAATTGTTGTTTTATAGCCATTCATTTTATTATTTACACCTGAGTGTATGTATGTATGTATGGGTGTACATATGTATATGTGTGTGTGCGTATATGTATGTATGTATGTATGTATGTATGTATGTATGTATGTATGTATGTATTTATCTTTTAAATGAGAATCCGTTTATCATTGGTGAGTAAGTTTGGTAATGATTTGGCTGAATTTGTTTCTAGTTATTTCTCTTTTGAGCCATTACACATTTCAATTTGTCTTGTACTGCATAAAAATAAATGTAACCTTATACAGAATATGTGTGTTCAAAAAGTAGTTTCATTTACCAACCTACAGTCTTGGGCAAGAAATTGGGTAAAATGGAACGAACCTGCGAAGATTAGTTTACAGCATAGCTACTCTACATGGCATATCTCGTACACATTGCGTTGGTGGAATATGTCGATTTCAACCTTTCAATTTTAATCAGAATAAGCAAGCTATCACCCATGGTTGTATATGTGTGTGAAAATTATGGATACTGTGATACCGGTTCGCAATGACAATTAAGGTCACAAACCTAGTCAAGCTGAATACACGAGTTTTGTCCATGCACCTTTCATCTGCACTGGAACTGTTGTTAATAAAAAATAAACTTCAGCATTTAGAAATTTATTCTAGTAACCAAAAGCAGGGTATCTCTTTATCACACAAATCAAATTGCCATTGTTCTGTTCCATTCTGGACAATAGGGGACCCTCTCAGCAGAACTCGATTAACTGCTATAGTTCATTTTAACCATTGACAGCGACATTACACTGAAGCGTGCAGCATGACAAATAGCGGGAGAGAAGACACAAACTAATCACTCTGTTTGCGTCAGCTCTAACTGTCCGTGCTCTTTGGTCTTGCTGCATGTGATGATGCCCACCAAATTAGCACGAAAGCGTGTCCTACAAAGGCAGTCAACTTGGCTGCAAGCAGTTAGCTCACTGCATGTGTAGATTTTCTTCAAAACACCATGAAGAGTGATTGCTGGTCGAATATCCAAACACGTGAAAATAATATACCAGGTATGATATTGGTATTTCAGTACTGGACACTTTTGCGATAAGAGAGGATGGAGGAGAAAATTATGAACCCTGAATTGTTTAATTTTTGAAGGAGCACAGTACAGCGCTTTTGGAACAAAAGGGGAGTGAAAGAAGCAAGTGCGAAAGCCTACTTCTCAAAAAATTAGTACCCGCCACCACGCATAATGTCAGGCCGGGCAACCTCTTGAAAAAAAAAGTGCTCAGTGATTCTGCGAATCGAACCAAGTACCTCCTAGATTGTAGTTGAGCGCTGTAACCGCTCGTCCACTGCAGCAGTGCTTGCATTCACCCTATTGCTGATATATCGTCATTCCTTCGAATGACGCCAAATGCAAAAGCGTCCAGTGAAACTTTGTCAAAAATAAAAAATAGTTAGAATGCGTTTGCCCAAGGTTACTAGAAGATAGAAACCGCCACGTGTGACTGTATAACCGTGCGCTATTTATTCTTGTACATTACTGTCATGACGTTGGGATAGCCGGCTCTAACGTAGGCTACCTTCTCATAGTTTGCCAAATATAAATAAGAAAATAAAAATATATATCGGCCTGTGACAACGCTAATCAACTATTATGAGTTCACTGTCACTAGTGTCACTTTCACTAGATGAATGCTCAGTTTGCTTTCATTATCGTTATTTAGGAAAGTTTTGGCTCATTAACTCAACTCTCCTAATTAGCATTGATTCTCACATCTAAGGACAGTCACACTTCATCTCGCTTTCTGAGTGGCTGTCACTCTCATATAACGCGTACTCCACTTTTTTATGCTCTCCGAGCATCTGACGCTGCTTTGCGGAGACTTTCCCTGACGTCTGCTGGGCCAAAAAATTGTCTTTATTATCTATCAATTTCAAGCTTTCGCGATGCCGAAACGAGAGTCTCTCTCTCTCTTTTCATCCTTTTCGCACGTGTGATAACGTCTCTCGACCTCAAGACTCGTATACACGTCCCTTGCTTTGTTTGCGCACTCAAACAACGCTGGACGAAATATTTGCACCGTGTTTTGTGAAAAGCATTAGCACTGAGACACCTCCCGACGAGTCTCCCTCATTTTACGTAGACATATACCTAAGCGTAAACGTATGCAGGTTCTCGCATTCCGACTTTATAAACATGCTGCGGTGCATGGAACCAGCGAAATCGCGCTCACAATTTCATTTGATTACTGCTGCTATCTATTTCCGCACAATTCGTCTGCAGGCACCAAAGTCGCTCACGTGTCTTGTAATGAGAATATTGTAACAAAGGCTACCTTTGACTATAGGTACAAAACACCCTTACGTTCACCACTATACCGTGCTAGATTGCACCGAATTAGTTAAGTGGCAGCGCAGCTTCAATGAAATGTAAGGTAACTGGTCGCGTTAAATAGGGAAAGGCATTCGAGGCGCATTTTAAAACATTGCATGCATCGATTTATGTGTGGTTTCATTTATGTGATGCACCTGGAGTGTTGTTTACTTATACTTGGCGAGATAGTACATGGATTGCTCGGTGGCTTAAGGCCATCGAGCAATTATTTTTTTTAGCTACAGTCGTTAATTAAAGGCGAGTGCTTGGCTTTGCACAGCCCACCAAAACGTCTATTACAACGTACGTGGCATCCGGTAAGCGCTGTAGCAGACGCTCGCGGAACTGAAACTTAGATGCAGCAAATCATTGGCTATCATCGTATACTCTCGATGCTAGACGCTTTGCGTGCTACCTTGATATTATCGGCACACACTTCTTTCTTTCCTTGTCGTTTCATCGGCTATCGTGTGACCTCCTTGCCCTCTTAAGTGCCGAATAAGTTAAATTCATACCCGCGCTATAGTAATCCCTCCAGAAAAGAGATTTTTTTGCTAAGAAAATGCGTAGCCAAAGAGAAAGCTTTGTGAATTCGGCCCCAGTTGTTTTTAGGTGTCTTCACATGCATAAACGCAAAACAATACATATACTTTTTCACTACAATCCGCATTGAAGTCGTAAATATTCTAGGTGTAATGTAAGTATATCTGGATTCAGTGGAGGGCATTCGTTTATCTTTATTTAGTGCTCAATATCTACAGCAGTCGTTTTGAACAATCAATATCTTAGCAATGAAAGAGCAAAATATATGTAGTTGAGTGCTCGCTCTTTGCCACAAGAACTCAGACCTATTCAAAATACTTGCTTTCTGTGTTCGACAGTGCACACTCCTACGGTAGACATTGGCGATAATATTTCGGAAAAGTATTTAAACAATACGCCTGAATCAAGATCCGGAGGAAGCCCATGTGAGTGCACAATGCATTTCAACTGATAACTTTATAACAATTTTAACAGCTGTGACGACGCTGACCGACCGACAAGACATATGAGATAATATGAAGGACGTTGAACCCACCAATCCATACACTGAATCTTTTTAGTTTTGTTTCTTCAAATCAGCGTTTATTATCGCTCACACAATGTGCTGAACTTTTTGAAAAAATTAAACAGCAACAATTATACGGGTCCTACAACTCCTGCTCCGGCTACAATAGGCAAAGATATAGATAGATACTGAAAGTACTCCCAACCTCAGGTGCATAGCTTGCTATACTGCAGTTTTTTTTTTTGGCAGATAAAACGGGTTGTTATGACCACGTTATAGAAAATGACAAGCAAGAACCTTCGACAGATTAAATGGGTTTGTTAAATTTGATACAGTAATCACTATGATCATCAGTTTTATCTTCATTGAGGGTGAAGGCCTCCCTCACTGGTCTACAACGCACATTTTGTTAAATTTTTCACTCAATCTAACCGTATACAGCACTAGGCCGTGCTTCTCATTTGCGTATTCATTTGGGCATTTTAACTGATATAGGGCCATTTGTCCTTGTTTTGGCATTACCAGCCAAGGTCTACGCGTTCCTCTGATACCTTCAGAATATATTCAGCCCTTCTTGTTCTCTTCTTACAGACCTTCTTTCATCACTCGATTTAGGTGCGCAACACAATGTAACTGCCAATTAGTGCAAAATACGTCATTTGTCTGATAAAAATATGTCTCGCCAGAGACATTCGCGAAGTGGTTATTTTGCAAAATGCTTTACAACCTACAACCTAATTCAGCTCGCAAAAACAGCATTTCATGTGAAGAGTAAATGTAAAATTCGCGTGTAAAGATATGACCAGGTAAAGACGCTGTGTTGATCGAACGGAGAGCGATGAGGGTTGGTGCTCATGGTCGAATCTACGTAAGCACTCGCTTTTTTCACTGTGTTAGTGGCATACTGCCACTGTTCTAGTAATAACCTAGACAAATGCGAATAACATTCGACTATCAACGACTTGATTCGGACAAAGGGGAATGTTATCAGGCGTACCCGCGCTTTAATGATATCCCTGAGACTATAATATACTTCAGGGGTGATGGCGGTGGTGGCGATCATGTTGCCACTGGCGGGGTTAGCCTGGCAAATTTAGCCAACAATTGCTCCACCTGAGCGGCTCTTTTCATGTAGCATATGTCTTGTCATACATCACTTAAACCTGTCTCTAGTAAAAAAAAAAACGTAAAGTTGTAGTAGCCAATTCCTTGTGAATCAGCCGTACACTGGCCTGAAACCATGTTCTTGCAGCACGCATGGGCAAATCTCTTTTCTTTATATTTTTGAATAGTCTCAATTTCGGAGCAATACAGCCTACACGACTGCGTGTAGTGATATATGTCCCCTACTGCATTGCACTCCGTGCACAACGGGAAAGGAGTGCCACTATACTTTAAATTACCGTGCAGAAGTGTACGCCGATTATGTTCGTACTGAGTACTCCAGGGTTGTCTCATGCTTCCATTGTTATGTTATGTAGCAGAGTTGTTCAGGGGCGTTGGCGTATGCTGCATATTCATTTACTGAAACAAATCGCCATGGAAGTCTAGTGGCTAAGGCACTCGGCTGATGAACCGCATGTCGCGGGATCAAATCCCCGCCACGATGGCCACATGTTCGATGGAGGCAAAAGTGTTTGTGCCACATGTGCTTATAATTAGGTGCACGTTAACAATCCTATGTAGTCGAAATTTCCAGAGCCCTCCACTAAGGCGTCTCTCAAAATAATATGAAGGACGTTGAACCCTACCAATTAAATTATTATTTAGTGCGGCACTCAAAGAAGAAAGATAGCACGACACCCTCGAAGAGACAAGAACGTGCTAAACATTCTATTGTTTGCTTCATAAGGTTGTCTCTTCGCGGACAATGAATGCTACTACAACCCTTGCAGTGAGAGACCACAGGAACCATTGTTGAAATTTTTTTTAGGGACGAACCTCCTTTAGCCATGGGTGTGTACATGCATGTATCTCTTGGTGACCGCCTAGTTCTGTAACTCACTCAACAAATGCAGAGACAGACTGACATACGAAAGATTCACAGTTTACCAATAAAGCCTTCGAAAGCTTCGCCCTAATGATCATAATTCACTCCGTAGATATGCGGTACTTCTACAGCAAAATCACGAGATCATAACTCGAGTCACGCACAGTTGTCGGCCACCGCCACCACCGCAAGTGTCCGTAACCACATCACGCGAAATTAGAAAGAACCTAGCACCATTGACACAGTAGGCTCAAAGTCGGGTCCGCTGGGTGCCAGCCCAGTATTCTACAACTGAGCCACACCAGTGCTTGGGACTTGTTGGCAAACTAGCCTTAGGCAGGCTTTTTGTCGGGAAAGCAACCGCGTTAATACGACTTATAAAGCCTTTTAAAACAGCGAAAGACCCAACAGTCGTCGCACAATGCGAATAGCGTAACGAGTGGGTCGTCAAATGCTCCAACTCATCACAAAAACTTAATAAAAGTTTATTCAATAAAAAAAAATAAAAGTTTAACCAATCCAATCACAAAAACTTGTTCTTGTTCCCTATTAACTATGGCGCATACCCACTGCAGCCGCAATTCCTTATCGTCGTCAGCCACTGCATGAACAATTGGCACGAAATTCCTTGCAAGTGTTTAGCGGATACTACGCTTCTCAGAAGAATGACCAAAAAAAGCATAGCAATTGCCGGCTTACTAACCAAAAGATTTCATTATTAATGCCCTATAGTGGGTATCAAGCAAGTGTGTTTGCAGTAGTTACCCAATGAGTGTTTAGAAACACTTTGAAAAGCCGCTTTTCTAGCTTTCGCCGTGACTGTGCTGCGCCTTCCGCGCAGGCCTGGCGTTTTTTATTGTAGCCCTGTTCATATATTGACAGAATACTTATACGAAGAAACAATAACACGTTACCAAAGATACATTATTAAAATAGAACATAAGTAAACAGATCTTACACTCTGACAAATATTATTATAATATTATTATTATTATTATTATTATTATTACTATCATTATTATTATTACTATTATTATTATTACTATTATTATTATTATTATTATTATTATTATTATTATTATTATTATTATTATTATTATTATTATTATTATTATTATTATTATTATTATTATTATTATTATTATTATTATTATTATTATTATTATTAACTTTAGAATGCAAGGAGTGTAGCTGCGTTTCTTTTTTGTTGACGCAATTATATATTGGCTATTAAGGAATTCGGGTCACACTTCAAATGAGAAAAGATCGAGGAACGACCGATTTGGGCCAAGTATGTATAAGATTGATTTCTGTATATATTTGCCGAAAATAAAGATGACGTATGTTTGTTATTGAGCATATGTAAAACAGAGCTGTATTTCTTGGTGCCTCCAAAGGTCTGTACCGAAGGTCGAGACCAAAGGTCTGTACGACCTTTAGTCTCGTGTAACTGCACGAGACCAAAGGTCGTACAATAAGCAGAATCAAGTTTAGCGCTGTTTTTTTGCCAATTCATGTGTGTCATGCTTTTCTGTCTTTTTAAGTGTCGTGTCAAACCATGCTAATTTTATATAATGGTTTAATGTATTAGGATATTTACCCTAGATGAGCATGCTCCTTCTTTCCTATTCATTATTATTTCATTCTGCGTAAGAAAAAAACATTTCATGACGCATACCTAGTGCTGAAGAATACAGCAATACAAGCATACATAAAATCAGTAGAACTGTTCATGTCCACGCAGTGTTCTGTTGACAACTTCGTTCATCTATCCTCGTGCAGACCCATATTGAAATTGAAGCTTTGAAGACACACATAAGACATGTGGGCCGGACCCCCCATCACCACCTAGCCTCTCTACCAGCGGATAAACCTCATACTTCTTTTTGTCAAACAATAACTACACATAATGTAGTTATCGTTTCCTACCAGCTGGTTTTACGCTTGCGGCTTGACCTTCAATTCCTCCATGGTGCCTCAAACAGCCAGTCATCAACCTGACAATACCAGGCATCCAGAAAAAACGAGATTTCTCAATACCAGCCCTCAAGCAGCTCGCCTTACTTCTGCTGTGCGAGAAATACCAAGACTGCACCCACGTCTACACCGACGGCTCCGTCCTGCCAAACAGTTCAACTGCGGCGGTCGTTATTCCAACGCACTCCACAACCATCAAATTCAAGCCAGCTCATGCTACTACAACAACGGCAGCAGAGCTTGCAGCGCTTCACGCTGTGCTGCGTTTCATTAACGACCAAAGCACGCAACGGTTGACGATTTTCTGCGACTGCAAGGTGGCACTGCAGTAACTTCTGTCAAATCTACGCCATGGTCCACACGAGCAATTGGTATTTGAAACAGCAGAAATGCTACCCCATATAACAGAGAAAGGCAACCCCGTTATATTTCAGTGGTTGCCAAGCCACTGTGGGATTATCGGTAACGAACGAGTTGATCAAGCTGCCCGTTCAGCCCATACAGAAGAGAACTTCCAGTCAATACCTCTCTCAAGGACGCACGCTGCTAGGAGGCTCCGCATGCTGGCTCGCCAACGCTCCATGGCTCTTTGGAATGAGCCTCTTTTTACGCATGCAAGATTACTATCCTTTGATCCAACGTTAAGCTTACAGCTTCCAACAAAAATTCGACGAGGTGCCGCTACTGCTCTCTGCAGACTATGGTTGGGAGTCGCGTTTACCTGTGCGTATGCGTTCCGCATGGTGATGGCCAACACCGCCGACTGTGCACACTGCGGAGATAAACAAACAATTTGACATATCCTGTGTGACTGCCCGGGATACAAGCTGGAAAGACAAAACCTTTCTAATACACTAAACAGGTTAGATGACCAGCAGCTGTCAGAAGAAAGTAAACTGCGCCATCGTCATCACCCATCGTCACAAAAGAAAGTCGTGCAAGCGCTACTGGGCTTCTTGCGAACTACTGGCCTGTCGGAACGCCTCTGAGTGGGCTGATTTTGTGTGTGCGTGTGTGTCAGTTTCTTTGTTTTTTTTTTGTTTTTTAACTCTTTGTATCTCTTTCAATCCACTATTCCCCAATTCCCGTGTAGGGTAGCATACCGGATTCTAGCATCTGGTTAACCTCCCTGCCTTCCTTTTTTTCTCGTTTCTCTCTCTCTCTCTCTCTTTCGTTCATCTGTGATTCTATGAGGCCCTAATAAATGCGCGTCGTTCAGTCTTGATATATTCTTTAATACCTAGAAAATAGCTCATCTCTATTTGATGCCAGACGTTAAAATTAAATTACAGTAGCCAGCGTAACTTACAACAAATCTCGTGAATTTAATTTGCTTATCTTTCCAACTAGTACTTTAACCGAAAAGTAATCTTTTATAACGGAGTACCCGCTCCAGAAGGTGGAAAGACTTCTGCCGTCGGCGCCTAGTCATGTCTAACATGAAGGGAGAAGGTTAGGTCTTTGAGCGATCAGAACACGAGCCTGGTCTCAAAACAATGTTCCACTCTATCTATCTCTCCTATCCTTTCTAACTTTTTCCTCATTCATTTCTTATTACAGACCCTGTAATTGTCACCGTTGAAACAGGTATTGCGGTCGACTCGTCATTCTCAGCAGCCTTCGGAAGAAAAAAGAAGAAAATCATGCGATACCTTGCTGTTCTTGTCGCATTCGTAAGTTTTACCAATATCGTGGGACAAAAATTTGGTACTCAATGCAGTGCAGGATAAAGCAGCTCCTCGGTCTTTGTCCTTGACGCAGAGGCTTTAGTATAGCTACGGTGAAAGAATGTTTGCTAAAGTACGGGCCGAACTTACCTGTATCACATACTACCATGTGGGCTTTGTAAATATTATTATTATTGGCTTTCTACGAGTGAGAACCACGACATGGGTATGAGGTGCGCCACAGTGGAGGGCTCTGGAAATTTCCACCCCCTGAGGTTTTTTTAACATGCTAAACATATAAACACGGACCTTTAGCGATTATCATCTATTGAAAAGTGACCTGCACCGTCAGTGTCGCACCCAAGTCTTTCGGGCAAGCAGCCGAGCATCTTAACATCTGTTCTACCACAGCTGCACCATCGTACATGGAGCACCCTCATGTTATTACATGTGTCAATCATTACCACGGATTGAAACCGCTCACGGTGTTTCCAGATGCAATAGCACGTCTTCTAATCGGTAAAAAATGTGCGAAGTTTCCTTTGAATCGATCAAAAAAGTTCGATGTTTGTATATAATTTTCGTTGATGTTCTATGTGTCTGCTCGATTTGGCATGCACAATTGTTAGCCCCAATAGGCACCTCTTCTGTCACTAGTTTTTGAAGGTGTTATCTGACAGTCTTATTGCATTATGTCGTAATAAACTTTTTATCAACAGCAATTTCTTTGTGCACACAAATTGTTGCATACTCTAGGACAAAAATTTATTCTTTTTTTCTGATAATGAACAAGCTGGCTGATTGAATTTACGATGCAACAGCCTCTGTACGAAAATTAAATGTATATAATAGCGCAATTCTGCGTCCAACTCTAGAGTCCTATCACTTCGAACTCCTTTCTGTCAAAATATAAATGAATCAGCCTTCATGAACATCTGCTAATTACGTGCCCAAACAGCGATGTCAATGCAAGGAATAGAAGGGGGGGGGGGGGTGCTCCGGAATAATCTTGACAACATTAGCTTATTCACATGGAGATGGACATATGACGCGTATGATTGATTGATTTGTGGGTTTTAACGTCTTAAAACCACCATATGACGATGAGAGATGCCATAGATAAGGGCTCCGGAAATTTCGACCACCTGTGGTTCTTTAACGTGCACCCAAATCTGAGCACATGGCCCTACAACATTTCCGTTTCCATCAGAAATGTAGCCGCCGCAGCCGGGATTCGATCCCGCGACCTGCGGGTCAGCAGCCGAGTACCTTAGCCACTAGACCACCGTGGCAGGGCATATTACGCGAATGGTCTTGCGTTTCGTCTTCACAGACGTGCATTCCCGATGACTGAAATGTTAACATGCATGTACTTACGAGTTTCATTTTATTATTTTCTGAAGTCTGCCTAATTGTTTTTTTCTTTCTCAAGGCAAACCTCAAGTATGCCACATTACAAGCCGACACAGTACGGGTGAAGCTCTTGGTCACTCGACTAGTCATCTACTCCGTAAGTCAAATCAACCCTGTTCAGCCTTCCCAACTGTAAAGGTCGCCACCTTTCAGAGCTTTGATTAGGCTGCCACTGGAGCGTGGCACCTCCTGTACCTTCTGTGTATGTATGTATATGCGAATTCCAATGAAGGCGGGGGAAGCCAGTTTTGTGCGGAGAGCCAGCTTCTGCGTGTCAGTTCTTGCATTCCTGTGCCCCTTCGCGCACTAACCACGTGACACCAACTATGAGAAGACTTACAAAATGAAACAACGGGACAAATGGCGAAGTGGGCCATTCATCACGTTGACTTGATTTGCTTGGCGAATGATTCAAACAAAGAAAAGAAAAGAACACGTAGTTTACATATTAGTTACAACACACCAAAACACATCATCAGATGTCTATAAACTGTATCTCTAGAGATATATGAAGTTCGCAGAGTGGTTATGAAATTACCTCAAGGTGGAATTAGTAGTTCAAAACGTCTTATTCACAAAACAAGTGATACATTTCGTAGCTGTGAAAAGTATGAAATTTGCCACCTCATTTCCGGCAATTGGTGCTGTTGACTGTATTCTAATACATTTTCTTTCATTGTGGCGCTCCCACGATGCAAACTTCTTAGCAACCCATTTTTAGCATATAGGGTTTTCAAGCATATTCATTTTAAATATTTGCGGTGTGAAAAATGTGCTGGCTACAATCAATCGGCTTTCTTTTTTTTTTGCAAAATATGAGAATAATTGTGATGGTTGCTGCGTGAATCACTGTGTTCTAGTTATTTAAATGGCAGCACTAGAACAGAAGATGTCTTTCTCTAATGCAATTCTTTGTGTTCTTCTAAAGTTGACTTTATTAATTCGGGTAAGCCAAGTTGAATTCATTCGTTTGCTGGTAGGTCATTCAGAGTCGAGTTCAGACTTACTGAAGTGTTCTCAGCGTTGGTTCGACAAAGAAAGAGAAATTATTTGTTTGAAGGCAGGTAGCTCGGCCTAAGCTACTTAACTCTCACCTGCTACTCTGCAAAAGAGAAAAGGAAAGGGGGGAAAGTGATGAAAGGTGACGATGGAAACAGAAACAAGTTATGCTTGTATATTGGTTAAAATACCATCAAAGAGAACCGCCTTCACATTCACAAGGTTCCAGCGCATAGTATTACAAAGAAATATGCGAATAATCTAATCACAAGCACAGCAGATATTTAGTCGGAATCAATGCTGAACTAAACTTTATGTTTCTCAATAATGCAATTAGATATAAGAACCACAAAAGGAAATTTCTGAAATGTAGACAACATACTTTTTCAATTTAGTTTAGACTTGCTTCCATTTTTTGCTCCTCACAGGTAAACACGGAATCTTTTGTCCAGACGTGGAATAGTTACGGAAACATTGTTCTTGACACCACGCTGCACAAATTCAACGTCGTAGCTCGAAGTGACCCCTTCAAGACTGACGATATAGTCGCATTACTCACGAGGTACGAAGCGTTGTTTCGGTTCAATTCATGGGTACTAACTACCTACTCAGGAACTTACGAAAGCAAGTTTTTGACCGCAGTTATGATACAAAAACACACTGAAACCGCCTGTGCAAGAGCTATGAAAGTACATTATCTATTTATTTATTTATTTATTTATTTATTTATTTATTTATTTATTTATGTACTTAACTGCACATAGTGGCGGAGGTTACATTTGTGTAACTCAACATATATAGATGAGAACCAACAGACAATAACCCTGGCATTGTCTGTTCTCAATAATAATGGGTCTAACAAAGAAGATGAGCCCTTAAAGCTTACGCTTTCCTACAACATGTATTCAGTAGCACAAATCTGGATTTTTAAGTATCATTATATATTAAATAAAACTACCAATAAACAGTTCACAGAAAAAAACGGAATAGTTCATGTGGATTACAAAGCATCAAAATATCATTCAAAATAAATAAGCATAGTAGTAGGATTTAGTCTTCATGTTTATACTTGAAGAAACTGCTTCTTGTGCGATTCTTCGCTGATGTTGCGTTTTGTGGAATATTACTTTACAAAGTCATGCAGAGAATACCCTATTTTTTTTTATTACGTTCTCATCTGTAAGGAACAGTAATGCCGCAGGAGTATGATGTTACGACGTTAGTAAAGGCTCCTAAAATAATAAATCATAAAGGTGATGCGCACTTGCAGCACAGCTTCATCAAAGTGGTGAATGCTGTCATGAAGAGCAAGATTGGGTTCTTTGGATGTGGTACTGTTTTTTTTTATAGCAGAGACATATCCAAGATTTTTTTGAGCACATCTGCTTCTGTTTTCAATTAATTTGTCGTAGCTATAGTGTCTACCACTACGAAGTGGAATTCTCCGCACTACCGTCATTGTAAAAATCAAGGAAATCGACAGGTAGTTGAAACATACATGATCTTGACTTATCCACAGCCACAATGCAAGATAGTACGTATTTCAAATCCTAACCTATAAAAGTAGCAGGGAAAAAACAACTTCAGCTTTCAAGCACAAATATACTGAAAATGTACACACAATAACAAGTGCATAATAAATGTGACCTTTATTGATCCAGTATTTGGGCACATTTACACTATGTGTCCCCAATATTTGATTTCACGAGTGTACACTATCTGCTCAGCTGTGAGCACAATTTCTGTTTTGCATAGACATATTGATTGAACTTGAGCACTATCTTGCAAGCAAACACTCGTGAAATCAAATATTGGGGACACATAGTGTAAATGTGCCCAAATACTGGATCAATAAAGGTCACATTTATTATGCACTTGTTATTGTGTGTACATTTTCAGTAAGAGCACCAACAAAGATGTACAAACAAGAAAATTGTACAATGCATGCCTAAAGCTTTTTTTTAGAATCGAGCCTTTTCGATCTCTAAGCACACACCTCATAACTGTTCCTTAAGCATACATATTCACTGCATACTCAGCAGACCAGTCTTTACCTGCGACGAGACATTTTAGCTGTAGTAGCTTAACTCTACCAATAAATGTAGCAAGCCTGAAATATTTTAGACCTACCACCTAAATACATATTACCTATGATATGGGCTAACGGCTGAGAATTAAAACTAGTGACTACCCACTCGACATGACGTGACATTGCACAACTGTGTAGTAATCAGTGTAGCAATGCAGAGCGAGAAAGAGTCTGAACTGCACTCATTCGCAATTGCTTATTTAACAAATTTAGCAAAACTACATTGCTCTCACTTTTCGAACTGTCTATCAGCAATATGCAAGTTTCCTTTTCGATTCCATATCATGCACTCAATTCACTTCAATATCAACACTACAGGGCAAGCGCCACATCTGACGGCAGAATCGGACCCTTGCGTTGAAGCCACGCTATTAAACTCGAACGCCGCAACACAATGAAAGCGACGCTCATTCAGCGATCTCGATGTTCAGTTATGTGCATATGCTTGTTAGCTTTCAAGAGTCTTTACACATGGGTTGAAAGCTTTCGATATTGTCTTGACGTGAAGACAGAGGTCGTATTTGAAGACGCTGAGAAAGCAGCAGCGGCTCGGTCTTTTTATTTACCTCACGCCAGAGAGTTCCTCGTCCTTCTCGTTGTTGCGTTCTGTATAAAAGCATGCAAACGCGCGTATGCACTGTCGCCTTCGTCTTTTTCGCGGGACGCACGTGTCATTTGCCTCCTTTCAAAAATGGAATCATCCTGATGCGCAGCCTAGGCGCTCTACTTAAAAAAAAACGCACATATGCACCGGCACCCACAGGACAAATGAGAGTTACCTTGACAAGTAAGGTTTCATCCGGATGCCATGCACGATCTCGGGTGAGCGGTTTCAGCGGCTAGAACTGCAATCGCCGTCGGGAATAACTTTGTAGTTGATGTCGTTCAATCGCCGGGTGACTCGATATGGGCCGAAGTATCGTCTTAATAGCTTTTCTGAAAGTCCGTGTTGGCGTATTGGGATCCAGACCCATACCTTGTCGCCTGGTGTTTAGGTTACCAGTTTATGTCGTAGGTCGTACCGTTTCGCATCTTTGTGTTGCTGGTGACAAATACGACGCGGGCTAGCTGTCGGGCTTTGTCAGCGCGCTGCTAAATTCTTCGGCGTCAGCATGAGTGTCGTCACACTCGTGAGGCAGCATAGCGTCCAACGTTGTATTGACTTCGCACCCGTGTATTAAACTAAACGGCGTCATTCCGGTAGTTTCCTGCCACGCGGTATTATAGGCGAAGGTCACATAAAGCAGGATTTCATCCCAGTGCTTGTGTTCTGTGTCGACATACATGCAGAGCATGTCTACGAAGGTTTTATTAGGCCGCTCTGTTAGTCCCTTCGTTTGTGGATGGTACGCCGTTGTTCTCCGCTGAGCTGTACCGCTGAGTCTGAGAACCAACTCCATAAGTTCTGCCATGAACACAGTTCCTCTATCCGTGATGACAACTGTTGGAGCACCGTGCCGAAGGACGACGTTTTCTACGAAGAAATAAGCCACTTCTGCTGCTGTGGCCCTCGGCATCACTTTAGTTTCTGCGTAGCGAGACGAGTAATCGGTGGCGACAATGATCCATGTGTTCCCTGTGGTAGAAGTTGGGAATGGGCGCAAGAAATCCATTCCAATTTGGACGAGTAGCTTTACTGGTACTTGGACAGAATGCAATAAGCCTGCCGGCCTGCCGGTGGGTGCTGTGCGTCTTTGACAGTCGGTACAGATTTGAACGTGATGTTTTCCAGCAGCAGGTAGGTTCGGCCAGTAGTAACTGTTGTTCAGACAGGACAATGTTCGAGAGTAGCCGAGATGACCGGAGGTGCCTTCATCATGGCAGGCTTCCAGAATTTCTTTTCGCAGTGATGCAGGGACGACGAGCAAGTATGAGCTGCCGCTGGGAGAAAAGTTTTTCTTGTATAGGACGTCCTTCCTTAAACAAAAAGATGATAGTCCTCTCGCAAAACCTTGCGGCACGTCTTCACGTCATCCTTCTAAGAAGTCGATAAGCGGAATCAGGTCAGGGTCACTGCGCTGCTCTTGTGAAGTAGTGAACGCGTTGATGACTCCCAAGAGTGCGGCGTCCATAGACTCGTCATTAATGGCGGCCGGCTCGACGGGTGACCGCGAGAGACAGTCTGCGTCGGTGTGCTTCTTTCTCGATTTATAAATCATGGTCATATCAAACTCTTGAAGCCGGAGGCTCCAGCGTGCGAAGTGGCCAAATGGGTATTTCAAGTTAGTGAGCCAACTGCCACATTATGTAGGAGTGACTTGTTTTGTTCGGACCCGACCATATACATTGGTTGTACCGGCTCGGAAACTCGCAATAAACGATGCAAACCTGACTTGATTGACGTTCTTTTTTCCAGTCGAGGCCAGTTAGGTCACCTGGCGATAAATACGGACGCGAAGCCTGTTTTAGCAACAAAAATAAAAACCCTGTGGCAGCGAGCAGTGCGAACCAGCCGCGAGCCACCCCCACCTGCAGCAAAAAAAAAAATTGGCTGTTTATTGATATTGATAGTACTACCAGCGCCATCTCGCCTCGTGGTGTGGCAGTTCAGCACGCCGCCGCTACGTATTTCCATGTTCTTTTGATACAACAGCCCAAACGTACAGTTTCTGTTCTCTAAACTGCATGGTATACGTGTTCTATGGTGTCATCGATTGGCGGTCTTAAGTATACTAGAATAAGTTTTAGAGGAAAATGCATGTATAAATATGGCACAAGGGATCACACAAAACATCAATATTCTCCTTTAAAATCTGTGATAATATGGCGTCATGGCCAGTTGCCTTGTTCAATGGTAACTTGTTAACTTATTAATAACTTGTCCGATGTCATCCTGAGTCTCATCACATAGATCGAAATTACTGGTAGCAGTACAGTGTGCATTTATATTCGGCATATGAGCTGGGAGCTTTCTCGCAAGGCTGAGACCAAGTTAGTGAAGTAGTCTTTAAAGTTGTCGGCCTATTCGCGAGTCGGATTATCAGGTATAATGCGTTCTTCGCTACCCATGCCAGTGAAGTCTTTAACAATCTGCCATATCACCTTCATGTTACCATCAGTTTGTTTCACTAGGTTGGTATCGTAGAACTTCTTGAATTTTCTTATCAATGCTACTGACTTATTTCTTTAAAGCTTAAAATTTTGATGGTAGTATCTCCTCCCGACCCTCACATGATTGCTTCTCTTCGGTACTTTTGTTTCCCGCTTCTTGCTATATGGTATCCTCTACCTGGCTATCCTATGGTTTACCCCTCTCTTTTTTTTCTATTCACCCTTACCTTACTTTTCCTCACCCTCACTTCTCTTTACTACACCTTGATATAAATACTATAATAATACTTTATTATACTATGCTATACTATTTTTTTTATTATTTACAAATACTGCTGTCTCACAGTTCGAGACATTGCAGGAGTGGGTCCATAACAGTGAATACACACTAAACTAACAAAACACATGGTTTGGTAGTTCATTCAAAAAACTATTGTTAGGCAACTTTCGGAGAGAAACATCCAGATTATTCCACAATTCCACTGTGAAAGGAAAAAAATGAAAACTTAAAACAATCTAGAAATGGCATGAAGGGTGTGATGTTAATGGGGTTTGACCTGCGAGTGTTTGCAACGGAGTTGGCAAAGGAAAAGGGCATGTCAATGGTGATTATCTTGTTCACGATTTTATGTAAAGTGCCGATACGCTCGCAAGTACGTCTGTGTTCAAGTGATTTGAGTGATAGACGTACAGCGTGTGACGAAGGCGAAAAATTGTGATCATAACGGTGATATATGAATCTTATTGCTTTTTTTTTTGAACACCTTCCAAGTGTTCTATGTCGCATGCGCAGTGAGGTGACCAGACAACGGAGGCGTATTCAAGAACAGGCCGTATCAGGGATTTGTATGCTGTTAGCTTGGATTCGTGAGTTGCATCTTTTAACGTTCGCTTCAAGAAGCCCAATTTTCGGAGCGCTTTCGAGCAGATTAGGTTTATATGTTTATGCCATTTTAAGTTCGGTGAGAATGTTACGCCAAGATACTTGTATTCGTTGACATGCTTCATGTTCTGGCCATAGGAAAAACGTAGGGGTTCCTTCTTGTTTGTGAATGTCATGCTTACCGTTTTGTTAAGGTTTAGTGCCATTTGCCACGTTGAGCTCCAGGTACGGAAAGAAGAAAAAACATTATTTAACTGTATTTGGTCACGGGAGGTACTAATACAAGAATAGAGGACACAGTCGTCGGCGTATAGACGGAGTTTGACCTTTGTATTTTTTGTTATTTCGACAACATCGTTGAGATAAATTAGGAAAAGAAGAGGCCCAAGGACCGAGCCCTGCGGCACACCTGATGTGACCGGGAGGGATGACGAATGCGAATTGTTAAACGCGACAAACTGCTGCCTTAAATTTAGGTAATCTGAAAGCCAAGATAACAAGCGAATGCCGTGAGTGCCACGCAGAAAGGCTTTTAATTTGAGGAGGAGTTTATTGTGGCAAACAGTGTCAAACGCTTTCGAGAAGTCAATAAAAATGGCGTCCACTTGACCGCGATCGTTTAAAGTCGAAGCGATGTCATGCGTAAACCCCAGCAACTGCGTGACTGTTGAAAATCCTGCACGAAAGTCATGTTGATTTTGGGAGAAGAGGTTGTTTTCAGTTAAATATGTGACTACATGTTTGTGAATAATGTGTTCAAGAATTTTACAGCAGGTGCAGATTAATGAAATAGGTCGATAGTTTGGAATTACTTGTTTGTCGCCAGATTTAAACACCGGAACAACTTTTGCATTTTTCCAAATCTGCGGTACAATTCCTGTTTCAAGGGATCTCTGAAAAATGACTGTTAAATACCTCGCATTCCATTCAGCGTAACGTTTTAAAAATGTGTTAGGGATGTTATCAGCGCCGGCACTCTTATTTGTGTCGATGTTCAGTAGGAGATTGACAACTCCAGCGTAACTAATCTGTAGTTCTGGGAAGGCAGGCAATGTACTGTCAAGACCGAAAGCGGGACTGGTGCCATCATCTGTACTAAACACTGATTTGAAATAATCATTGAACGCTTCCGAGATAGTTAAAGAATCCGAAGAGGGCTGTTCGTTCACAATAAGTAAGGAAGATGTCGGGCCTGCAGGATTAAGAGTTTTCCAGAATTTAGATGGGTCGTTTTTCATAAAGGTTGTTAACGAACTTTCATAGTAGAATTTGCGGGCAGCATGCATTTTTTCTCTTAGCTCTGTTTTCAGAGAGTTCAATAAGTGCTGCTTATTTAGGAGAGTGTTACGATGCCTTCGAAGTCGCTTTATTCGCCGAGTAAGCTGAATAATTTTTCTGTTTAGCCAAGGATGCCGAGGGTTTCGTTTTAGGCACTTCTGTGGGACATATGTGTGTATGCAGTGTTCAACAATCTTATCAAACTGATCAACTAACAAGTCCACATGATATTGGTTGCTATTGAACAAGAAATCATCAAACGACGCTGCTAGAACTGCAAGAATTGAATTGTCGTCCGCGTGGGTAAAATCCAGAACCGTTTTGTACGTCGGAAGTTTGGGTTCACAGGCAACATTCAAGCTAAGAAGGACTGCCTTGTGGTCAGATACCCCATTCACTGCTTCACATTCAAATCCATTTTGCTGTACAGCCTCATTCAAGAATACAAGGTCTAAAATTGCATTTTCCCGCGTAGGAACATCGACTACTTGGGTAAGATCAAACGACACAACAAGGTCAACTAAAGCTTCACTGAGTGCCCTATCGCGACCAGTGGGTAAGAGTAAATTCCAGTCAACATGCGGTACATTAAAATCACCACATAAAATCAGTTTAAATTTGTGAAGCCTGTTTATCAATATATAATCACTAATAGCAGGAAAAACAACGTGGTCAGTACCAGGAGGCCGGTATATTACGCCTAATACGGTTATTTTCCCCCCAACGCTGATTTTGCACCATAAAGATTCTGACTCGGGAAGGTCGGGTAATGGATAGAACTTCAAACTATTCTTTAAGAAGATGGCGACACCACCACCGCGGCTGTCCTCTCTGTCTTTACGTAGCACCGAGAAACCCGGGGGTAGGAATTCAGCCTCAGAAATAGTATTATTTAACCATGTCTCAGTAACACAAATTAGTGATGGGGCGTAAGTTTGGATGAGCCAATTAAAATCTACAGTCTTATTCACCAAACTGCGAGCATTTACGTTCAGCAGCACTAATTTACGCTGGTTTCCGGAAAGTCATTCATTGCTACGGGGAACGCGATTGCTAGACGCTTCAATAACTGACTTTGTGACGTTGTCCCAGACGTAGCGAACACTGTCAATTACTAACTGATCGTACTGTAGTCGTACTTTTTTGGCTACTTTTCTTAGGTCAGCAGAGTGTTGCCATAGTTCCTTGCGGATTTGTCGAACCCTGACTGAAAAATCTTCGTTGATGAAGATATCCATTCCTTTTAATTTGCTAGCCTTGCTTAAGATCTCGGATTTGGTTCGAAAATCGAGTAGCTTGATAATTACTGGCCGTGGACTGTTGCTTCTGCGTGTTCCGAGGCGATTACAGCGTTCGATGTTGTCATATTGAATATCAAGCTTCGTTGATATAAGGTTCACGACCGACGGTAGTAGCTGCTCGGGTTTCTCATCATGTGGTTCCAGCAATCCATGTATTATAAGGTTATTTCGTCGTGATCGATTTTCCAAGTCGTCGTTTTTGCGATCAAGTGTGTGCGCTGCTTTAGTTAGATCGTTCATTTTAATCTCCATTTCCGGCACACGTTTCACAAGATCGTTATTATCAGTGACACTAGACTCCAACTTTGTTAGACGGGCTTCGAACGCTGCAACCCTTGTGGTGAGTGCTAATATATCTTCGCTAATACGTGTTTGCCCAGCTAGCAATTCTAATAACATTTGTTCAGTTTTGGATGCGGGGCCGGGATTGGTCTCGACGTCACCAGACAAAAGTAACAGAAATCTCAAGACAATTTTTACACTAGTGACAACACTCAAAAGCCATGCGCAGGTAGGGTCCGGCAGAAGCAGCAAAAAACGGTTGTCACTTCTATGGCATTTATACCGGTACGGATTCCCTACCTGCAAAATGAAGCAGAAGACACTGTAGCGACTGCACATCATGCCACTGCCGGACCCACTGAAGGGAAGCGTCGGCGACGATGCTTTTATGTCCGTTTGCCTCCAGGTAGGTGTCGCTGCCGTCCCACTCCGTGTGCAATTTGGCCAGCTGATCATGGACCAGCCGACGGGCGAGCACCACGTGGCAGCGGGCACGTCCCAGAGAGTCGATGATTTGGCGCACGTGCTGTTATTGAAGGCTTCGTCATGCCGTTTGAAGGGCGCGTTGCAAAGGTGGCTTTTGGAAGGGGCATGCAAGTGGAGATAGTGGTTTCCCAGACTGGCGGCAATCTGCAAAATGAAGCAGAAGACACTGTAGCGACTGCACATCATGCCGCTGCCGGACCCACTGAAGGGAAGCGTCGGCGACGATGCTTTTATGTCCGTTTGCCTCCAGGTAGGTGTCGCTGCCGTCCCACGCCGTGTGCAATTTGGCCAGCTGATCATGGACCAGTCGACGGGCGAGCACCACGTGGCAGCGGGCACGTCCCAGAGAGTCGATGATTTGGCGCACGTGCTGTTATTGAAGGCTTCGTCATGCCGTTTGACGGGCGCGTGCCAAAGGTGGTCTTTGGGAAGGGGCCAGGCAAGTAGGAGATAGTGGTTTCCCAGGACTGGCGGTCAATCTGCACAAATGAAGCAGAAGAACCTGTAGCGACTGCACATCATGCCGCTGCCGGACCCACATGAAGGAAGCGTCGCGACGATGCTTTATGTCCGTTTCCATGTAGTGTCATGCCGTCGTGTGCAATGGCCAGTGTCATGATCACGACCACACCACGTTCAGCCGTCCCAAGAGTCGATGATTTGGCGCATGCTGTTATGAGTTCGTATGCCGTTAGGGCGCTTGAAAGGTGCTTGGAGGCAGCAATAGATAGGACTGGTCTTCAGAAACACGTAGGAGACATAGCCGTGCAATGGATGCTTTTATGTCCGTTTGCCTCCAGGTAGGTGTCGCTGCCGTCCCACGCCGTGTGCAATTTGGCCAGCTGATCATGGACCAGCCGACGGGCGAGCACCACGTGGCAGCGGGCACGTCCCAGAGAGTCGATGATTTGGCGCACGTGCTGTTATTGAAGGCTTCGTCATGCCGTTTGAAGGGCGCGTTGCAAAGGTGGCTTTTGGAAGGGGCATGCAAGTGGAGATAGTGGTTTCCCAGACTGGCGGCAATCTGCAAAATGAAGCAGAAGACACTGTAGCGACTGCACATCATGCCGCTGCCGGACCCACTGAAGGGGAGCGTCGGCGACGATGCTTTTATGTCCGTTTGCCTCCAGGTAGGTGTCGCAGTCTTTGATAAATAGCGCCACG
This sequence comes from Rhipicephalus microplus, assembly GCF_013339725.1. Lineage (NCBI taxonomy): Eukaryota > Metazoa > Arthropoda > Arachnida > Ixodida > Ixodidae > Rhipicephalus > Rhipicephalus microplus. The sequence continues at coordinate 81,155 of NW_023611326.1, forward strand.
CCGTCTCCTCGTGTATTACTGTTTCTAGGTTGCGAAAGCATGACGCAGCCGAGTAGATGAACTGATTTGCTTTCTCGAAACCAAGTTTTAGCTATAGCATTGACATCAGATTTAAACGAGTGCTGTGATAAGTAAGAAAGCAGATGATCGAAGTTCTTTATGCTGCCAATATTACAATGTAATACTGCGAAATGCTCCTGCTGGAGCCATATGTTTTCAACATCAGAAAACGAAAACGCCATTTAAAATATATGAGAGTCCAGGTTTACAGAAACAGCAGGATATCCTCAAACTACTTTGCAAAGATCCTCAGCACATGTGACCTGAAGCACACATCAATTATCCACCTTCCACATCAAAATCTTTCCATCACTTATCCAGGTGTACTTCCAGTTTTTTTCCCGCTTTGTCTTAAGAGTGGCTGTAGGCAATTCTTTGTTTGCCGGGCACAAGTGCTCATTTATGTACACTAAAAATGCGATGTCCTGAAAACCTAAAAAAGTCCTATTAAGTTGTTGCTTCTTAGCAATACTCAGAACGTTATCTTTCACAGCTCTCGAAAGAAACCTAACTATGATGTTAGGTGCTGACACGTTTCTTGATGGCACTTGATGTGCTGACATATGCCCTCACAGTGGCTGAACTTACACACATTTGTTCAGCTCTCTGTTTTTCTTGCCCCATTTTCTTACACGACTGTACACTTGGAGATGCTCGACGACAAATCTGCAAATGTCAGTCTTAGCATGCGCATAACGTACATGATAACTACCAACTCGCCAAGCAAGTGCCTCATAGTGTTCAATCTTTGCCTCCTCTCATATCTCTCTCCTAGAATTGTCATGCCATCGTAGGTTACCTTATAATTCGAAGGACTTGGTTTGCTGCGTATGCCTACGACAAGCAAAAGCATGATGCTTTCAACTTGCGTGTCTGTGCCAGGTTCATTGCGTATATTTTCACGACATTCATATGCCAACGTGACTGTATTTCTACAGCATTAACGCAGAATCTTTGTCGTATTTGCTACATTTCAAGGAAGAATGACGTGCATACGCAAGACTACTGCGCTCACGTGCTCCCATTGCACTAAGTGCCCGGATTGCATTAGCGCTATATCATCTGCATACATCAATGCTGGTAGTGCCTGTTCGATGAATTTTCCTTGTTTGAATAAATGAAGGTTGAATCCAAGTCCACTTCCCTCTAATTTGCCCTCTAATTCTTGTAGGTACATCATGAATAACAAGGGTAACTGAGGACACCACTGCCCAAGCTCCCATTTTACCTCTTCGGGCTTGGATACCTGTTTTTTCCCACTTGATAACTACCTTGCTAACATTAGAGATATCATTTAAAAGACTAGTGACTCCATCTTCCACACCTGGTGTGCCCAGTATTCCCAACAAGTCCTCTTGAACCGCGCTGTCGTACACTCCCTTGATATCCAAAAATGCTAGCCACAGAGGCCTGTGTTCCTTTTCTTCTGTTTCGATGCACTGCAACAGTGAGAACAGATTGTCTTCCAACCTCCTGTGTTTCCGAAACCCATTCTGTAGTTCACCCAGCTTTGCGGTTTATCAGCAAAGAAATGCCTATGCGAAGCGTTAATGTCGTGGTACAGAGCTTCCCTGAACAAATCCTAGACACTCTTTGTAGAAATAGCACAGCCGTGATGGCGTGGCTCCTGTCAATAGTGAGGAAGAGAAGAGTATAGATGGGAGACTATTGTTGATTTTGTGCATCATAGTCTTCTATCGTTTCAATGCAGCTTTGTGTCATCATGAAGAAAACAAACCTAAGCAAGAAAGGAGGAAAGAAGACAAGGGACAAGATAAGGACGATTGTGTCGCTCATCCTGTCACCTGTCTTCTTCCTTTCTTGGTCATGTTCCTTTCCTTCAGGCTCGAACTGAGTTATGCTCAAGCCGCACAAAAAGATATCTCATGGTTCGTTCCCATGAAGCATGATGGCAGTAGCCAAAAGGTAGCTTCAGTGCATGCAAGAAAAGAGGTATTGTATGTTCACATTAGAAGCATCAGAGATATTCACCCCCGTATTCACAAACGCTCCTTGACTCGACTTTCACCCTTCACTTGACAGAGTTGCGCAGTGCTCCGCTGTTCGGCTGAAAATGACGCTGCGCTACTCCAGAATAGCAGCAAATTATCACTGATATGCAGTGACTTGCCCTGCCTAGAGATGGTGCTTCCGTCGGCTTTCTCAAATGAAGGTGGAGTGTTGAGGGAAAAGGCGTTCTAGAATACGGGGGTAAGACTCCTTCATGCACACAAGTACGTCAACTTTCTGAGAACTTCTTGTGGTGGGCTTTTTTACACTTTTCTACAAACTGTTAATCTGGCGAAGGTATACTCGCGAACATGCTGTTGATAAACCACCATTGGTTACTTTCGTGTACTGTGAAGGTGAAGCAATATTACACTATTTCAAAGCCCACCATCCCTATCTTTGTCATCCTGTGAAGGCCTGAGCCCCATGCTTCGTAATCAATAAGTACACGTATAAAATAGAAAACCGGGAGGAGGTGTCAGTGCAACATGCAGCTACGTCCGTTGACGGAGGTGTCAGAGGTTCAATTTTTTATTGCGAACGAGCTTCCTCCTGACTATTGCGTGTGTGTGTGTGTGTGTGTGTGTGTGTGTGTGTGTGTGTGTGTGTGTGTGTGTGTGTGTGTGTGTGTGTGTGTGTGCGTGTGTGTGTGTGTGTGTGTGTGTGTGTGTGTGTGTGTGTGTGTGTGTGTGTGTGTGTGTGTGTGTGTGTGTGTGAGAGAGAGAGAGAGAGAGAGATCATTGCGTGCTTCTTACCAACGTCGCTTCATTGAAGAAAACGGCGTCAGTCAATGCTAGTGGAGAAAGTTTTAAAACATGTTTCCGTTCAAAAACTTTGGCTCGGCTGCACTATACAGGTCAAACATTCAAAAAGTCTTACGAAGTCATTATGCCCTACATATATGTTGCCCTATCAATTGCGGGTTTCTACAACACAGTTTAGAGGTTTTGCCATTGTTACGATGTGATAACGTTGTTTTTTTTCAGCTGAATTGATGATTATTAAAAATTTCCCCCTTTCAGGTCTGGCATCCGTCAAAGGGGCATGTGGTTGGTGGAAGGCGGCACTTGTGGAAGACATGTCGTTGTCGTACAGCAGTGTTCATACCTTTGTGCACGAGATCGGGCACTTGTAAGTGCGGCAGGATGTTCGCAAACATTTTTTTTTTCTCTAACTACATGTTAGAGCGCTTACTACCATCATTTGAAGAACAAAAATAAGTGTTAAAAATATTATATGACGGCCGGTAAAAATATGTGATTTGATGGTATTCATCACCGCAATGTGTCATTATTACTTTATTGCAGCAAATTGAAGTTTATGCGCGAATTAAAGGCCAGATAAGAACCGCCACAGTGTGTGACTCGAGATTTTTTTAATAAAATGGAGTTCCTTAACGTGCACCTAATATAGAACGAACCTTCTAAATAAACTGTGGAGGGTATCGCAGCAGTAAAAAGGCCAAGTAACTCTTCGGAGTGTTCTTCTGCTCTCGCAAAGCATCAGATAGAGTAAGATTCATTTTCGCTCTGCATGAAACGAGAGGATGAAACAGCTTTCAACTCTTCGTTTCTATGAGGGAATGGAATGCCCATATACTACTCAGGCTTGAGGGAGTAAAACTCGGTTATACTCTTGATTACTTTAGGATGCGTCGGCACACCGCGAGTCATTAGCACTACATAATAACAACACATACACGCAGTAAAACGCACTGCATTTGTTTGTTGAGGCGTTACAGACAATTAAAAATTAACAGCGTTTCCAGCGTGCACCAGAGAATTTAAGCGCACTGGAAGGTACTTGGGAGTCTTAATATCCATGTTTTTAGCTTTGTATCTGTGTAGTGATATAAGCAACGACTATCTCATTCAATCGGTCACGGTTGAAACCCAATGAAAACGTCTATGTTATTCTCCCTAAATTAATACTCATGTTCTTCGCTACGACCATCGCACACGGGCAGTGGAGCCGTAAGCCTAACGTACAGTATGGTAGTGAAGTATTGTGGCTTTCGTCGTAGAACGTGAACAAGGATGACCGAAAATGTGTCCAAGAGGGTGAAAAAAAACTAAATTGTTTAGTGTACACTTCATCACGGCTATGTAATCTTTCTTTTTATACTGTAAAATTGTATCGGAAAAATGTTCTGATAAAACAAACTATGTAAATATGTTAGCTACAGCCCGATAGGTTTTGAGAAGTTCAGAGACACTTGCGGAGACAAACAAAAAAATGTCTATGAACAAACACCTCACAAAAAACATCAAACAGAAAATGTATATCTGTCAATTATAACACCTATATTACACATGAATGGTTCGTGGCAGCACGCTCCTACTGTCTTTGTGAAGCTGCAGTGGAGCACTGTACCCAACAAATACCTAGGATTACCACTAGGTGAATATTGGGAAAATACGCTGCTTTGGGGAGACAAGGCGGATAAAATGGCATCGAAGACTTTTCAGGAGTGGGCGGGATTTGTCAACTGTCGCAAGGTCTACGGTATGTAACATAGTTTTTTTCTGCAGCTAAAAAATGGTACGTTCTTCAGGTTCTTTACTGCACAAAAAGTAATATTAAGCTGTTTGGCAGAATTCTCGCAACATTTGTCTGGAATTCCACATATGAGCGAACGTCTAGGACTAATTTTTGCCGTAAGGTTGGACAAGGTAAGCGTGGGTTAAGTCAACTGTTCTTGAAACAGGTTCTCAGTAGATTCTTCTTCCTAATAGATCAGCAAGATCCTTTCAATTGTACAATAACTCGGTTTATGTTACCGGGAGCTACACCAGAATTTGTTGCCTCCACCATGAACAACAGTGCGTATAAAGTATCCCGCTTTTTATATGAGGTAGTCTTTTCCTATAGGTTTTTATTAAGTATATTTTTAATGGAATACTTTTTCAACGCGCCCAGGAAGCGCCTATGAAAAACTTAATAGACATATATTCTTCAACTCCACACTACAGAACAATTTACGGGGAGGCATTGGGTAGCGATGTCCTGAAACGCGTCAAAATGATGTTAGTCCCACTAGGGGTTAAAACTTTTGTTTACTCTTCACACGGCCACCCTACCTGTGGAAACATGGCTTGAACAACGAGTAAGTTTTTGCCGTGAGGAGAGAACTATATTTTATGTAACAAAGCAGAAACTGTGGAACACCTTTTTATTGACTGTTAGAACGCTTTATTTCATTGCGATGTACTGCATAGAACTTTCAAGAAGGCGCTATGCTAATCGACGCCTACGGTATTCATTTTCTGCCTGTTTAAGGAAATTGTGTCCCATATGACGTTTTCATGCTTCTAGGTCTTCATAGCAGTTGGGGGTCACGTATGGATGTACGAAATGCAGAGCCCCGAGCGCAATCGGTTAACGCCCATTTCGTTGAACAGGCAATGAAGCTTAGAGAAGTGCTGGAACACCGAGGGGCAAGCGATGAAATGCTTTGCATATTAGACACATTGAAAATGTTAAAGCTGCATAAGTAAATACCGCCAGCCGTGTGCACGCTGGTGGGTGATGTGTGGCATATGTCTCTATGTATAACATCTATTGAAAGTGTTATAAAAAGTTTCAGTGCGATGTAGTGGTTAGTTTGTCAAGCTTGCAATGTGTAGTGCGTTTTGGGGTCGAAGGTTTGAGTCTCATTCAATCATGCTCTTTTTCTTACTTACTTTGTTTTTGTCGTAGTGCTCGTATTTAGCCATCCTTACGATTCATGCGCTCGGAGATCCATCAAAAACAATTAAAAGCCCAATTACGACTCAAATTCATCCATTTTTTTTCGTGAGGTGTACTATTAATTTTTTTGGTGGGATCATGCAGCTCTGCTTCGGACAGCGTTATGGTACTCTGTTGAGGTGGAGTGCTTTGACCCGTTCGGTGGAATTACTGTACTTTGCCTCAACAAGAGGTGATTTACTCTGGAAAAGAGAGCGCAATGTGGGACAACAAAGTACTCTCAAAAGAGAGTGCCCAGCACTCTCTCGGTTTTAATGTGAATTGCACGAGCATTTTTTTTCTGTAACGCCACGATTGATTGGATACGACGGAGTCGGAAGCAAGTTCGTAACGCTTACCTCAATATTGCGACACCCTCCACTACAGAAATGCCGTGGTGCTGTGTTTTCTCCACAGCTTAATATTGCTCATTAATGACTTCCCCTACAGCTGTTGTCTCGTATTTATGCTTATAAGTCACAGCGAAACCAGGGCCTTTTTCCCACACATGCGCGCTTCCATGCCCTCCGACAGACCCCTTTCAACTCAACTGTGCAGCTCGTCATGCTCCTCACTTAGAAACCGCTGCTTAAGAGAGTGTAAGCGGGCATGTTTATATAGCTTGGCGTGTTTCCGAACTATATACTAGATCACGACTGATGTTCATCCTTGGCACCGATGTCAGGTGGGGCCGTCAGGAGAAGTGGCTGGAAAGCTGTCGCAGGTTTTTCTGAAAGAATGTCTGGAGAGTTGGTTTCTAGAAAGCGAACTACCGCAGAGAGAGAGAGAGAGAGAGAGAGAGAGAGAGAGGGAGGGAGAGTATAAGAAAAGTAGGGAGCTTAACTAGACCAAGTCCAGATTTCTACCCGACACTTGGAGACAGGATAATAAAGTAGTAAAAGAGAGAGATAGAAAGGAGCAGATGAACGCTGCACACAACACACAGACCACACACACAGTGCAGGGTTTCACAGAGGTCACTCAGTGATGTTGAGGATTCTCAAGATGGTCAGGAGGGCGCCGTTGTCCAAGCTATGTAGCGGCAGCGACTAAAAAACAGAAGTGGTGTCCGAAGCAGGATATCAGGTTACGTCCGTGGACTCGCTCACTGGATTTCATACCAACCGGTTGTGCCCCCGCAATCTCCAACGACAGCGCAGCTCTGGCTGACAGGACTCCCCTTACGCCATCTCCTGACGCCGACAAGAGCTCTCGCCAAGTGATGCCCCGTCCTCGGACTCTTGCGACAGTGTCCATTTTTTCTATCTCCTCCTTAATTCCGTCGTTTGCTGTCATTCGCTGTCCCTGCACCTCGCTTTCTTCTCTCTCTCCATCTCTTTACCTTTGAATCCTAACCTTTTATTCCCTCCTTCAGCCCCACCCCTCGTGAGCTACTGTTGAGGTGTCCTCCCCCTGAAAGACAGTTACGGGGCTCACTTTCTGTTCTTTTTATTTAAAACCACTCACATTCACAGTTTACGTCCGTCAACACTCATGATCAATTCGGGCTGGTTCGCTGCAAGAAGGCCGCGCGAATTCATTTTTGTCTTGCTGGGTGCAGGAGGAGGGGGCAATATGTTGTGGGAAGACGGGACTGGGCGAGCTAGCAGCCCGTGGGGAGAGTCGTCGTGCATGAACCACGACCAAGCTTCAACCAGACTCTGGCTCTTCCTTCGCTTGCCAGCATACTCTCGCATCATCGAGGGGTTGTTGATACCATTCCTAATCCAACTTCACCCAAAGCGAATTCGTGTAGAAGCCCAGCCCGACTAAATTCGTTCGTTTACGCGACGTCAAGCTGTTCTGAGTGCTTGCAAGGATTGACTTTGCCATACAAATATGTGCTTATGCCATGACTTTAAAAAGAAAATTAAAACGCCTCTGCAAACTATGATTACCTCTTACAAGGCCCATTTAATGCTCTGAATGTATACTAACGTGCGTCACACAGTTTTAAATGCTCTGCATACGCAGGCAACTAATCCTACGGCCGTTTCAGTTTGTGTTGCAGAACTTAGCACCTAAACTCCTGCAAAGTTTCCTAAGTCGTGACTTTCATACGTCCAATTGCGTGCAAAGTCACTCTAAAAAGTATGTTTTTAAGAAGTAATTTTGTTGTACTTCGTAATTAAGAGAAGAGTTATTAAAAAAACAGTTTATGCTGTGTACTTTTTTGCGCAGACTCGGAGCACACCATGACGGATCCGTACTTAACGGAAGGAAGCCATACGAGGCAGACCCTAGCGCGTGCTCTCCGCAAGAGAAGCATATTATGACACCCCTCTTGACCAACGGAATGCAGGCGAGCTTCTCCTATTGCACTGTCTTGCAGTTTGTACAGTTTATGCTGTAAGTGATTGCCTCGTAAATTGTACGTCAAGTAGGGAAATAATATTAGAGTTTTTATGTCCGAAAACCAAGATATGACTATAAGGAATCACTTAGTGGTGCGCTCTGGAAATTACTTTTATTGAATGTTCTTTACCATGCACCGACATCACAGAGTCCACAGGTCACTATCGCTTCCACTGAATTGCGGCCGCCGCGGTTGGGAACGAACCCGTGACGTGCAGGTCAGAAGCCAAGCACCGCAGCCGCATGCGCCTCCGCGGTGGAACTGTAAGCCAAGAGATATGTAGTGCAAGTTGTAAAGTCAAATATTTCAGCTTTCGATAAAGTTAACCCTCTGTCTCCAAAGGGCATTTGTGTGACAAGAAGAGAATGAAACGTGCACGAACGGAGGGTACAAGAGCGCAGCTCTTGTCTTCGCTTGCGTGCACCTTGTTCCCGTTTACATTTTGCGCTGTTACATCGGTATCATAAGAAATCAACCAGCCTTATCAAAACATCATAGGTTACGATTTTTATGAAAAAGCGCAGATTCAAATTGAAGGACTCGGGGTTTTTGTAACCATACTTTTTGTATTAGTGATTTAGCATTACGACAAAGTGCAAAATGCGATGGAATACACCCTTTTTAAGGCGTGGGCTGTGCGTCCCCTGTATGTAGCCACCTCTCGTTTAGTTCCTGCATTGTTCACTAAATGGCGGTACCATCCCCTGTATGTAGCCACCTCTGGTTTAGTTCTTCCAGTGTTTACTAAATGGCGGTAATGATGAAAATATGCAAAATGTTATAAACTAGACGGTGGTACTTGTAGTTGATCATGAAAGATGCGAGATGTTATAAAATAGGAATGATGCCACATATGGCGCGTGTCATTGGTGGAAAGCATTCGTTCGATTTAGTGGAGTGACGTACGCTATGTTGAAATAAAATCGAGCGGGCAAAATGTACGGAGGATTCACGGTTTACCAGGTTTACCTTCAAAGCTTCGCCCACTCATCATTCACTTTGTGGATATGGCGGCACTTTTTTTAGGGGCGAAGCTCCTTAGGGCGTGGGCTGTGCGTCCCCTGTAGCCTGTATGTAGCCACCTCTAGTTTAGTTCTTGCAGTGTTCACTAGATGGCGGTACCGTCTCCTGTATGTAGCCACCTCTCGTTAAGTTCTTGTAGTGTTTACTAGATGGTGGTACTTGTAGCTGATGATGAAAAGATGCAAGATGTTATAAACTAGAAAGCGGTACTTGTAGTTGATGAAAGACGCGAGATCTTATAAAATAGGAATGATGTCACATATGGCGCGTGTTCGATTTAGTGCGGCGACGTACGCTAGGGGGAGCGATGTAATAAAATCGAGTGGGCAAAATGTACAGAGGATTTATGGTTTACCAGGTTTACCTCCGGAGCTTCGCCCACTCATCATCATTCACTTCGTGGATATGGCGGAAATTTTTTTTTCTTTCTGCTCAAGTAATGTCGGCACTGTACGCTAAAGTTAGTACTTTTGCGTGAAGTGTTGGCTATCAAAGCCACTGAAGCTAAATGAAGTAACTAAGATTACCTGTGATAACATGACTTTCACGTATTTACCCCCAGGCCCCCAGCGAATGTGCTTCTGAAGTGTTGTTGTGCCAACAGAGCACGTTTAAAGTTGTAGTTTAAGGAACTGTGGATGCAGATGAGCATTTTATTAAGCACAAATGAGCAACTAGATTATGCGCTTTAACTACCACAGTCATAACTGTATTGTTTCTACTGTGAATTTCTGGTATTAGCAATCAGTTACCCTAGAAAGTGTGTACAGTCAATTCTTACTGCGCCCTGCGTTCTCACGCATGCTTACACTCGGGTTCTTGCAATAACTTATGTTTTTGTTTGCACGTCAAAGTTACTCTCAGCCATAAACAGCTGAGTGACTTTATTACGGCGTAGCCTAGTAGGCGTCTGTAGACGTCAAGTGTTCGGGCTTTAGTGGCGTCGATTGCGCAATGTATTTGTTGTATTACACTGTCATTCTCGTGTGGCTGACAACCCTTTCTGTGACAAATGCGGTAGAGAGGAGATACTACAGCACATATTCTTCGATTGTCCTCACTACAATGCGAAGAGAAAATCAATTGCAGCCGCGCTAGATCACATAGATTGCAGACCGATAGCGGCTTGAAACAGTTACAGAATGTTGTCTAGAGAGGTCACCACAGGTGAAGGCGACGAAAGCAGACCGCAGCTTCTTAATGGCAACAGACTGGCACTGGCGGTTATAGACTAATACTGTTATGATCCCACATGCATACGTCAATTAACTCACGGCCCTCAGTCTCCAGCAGTTGCGAAGCAACTGACGACGGTGGCGGTCAAATCTGCAATGCAGCAGAGGGTGCTAAGAATCTCTGGATCCGGACAGGCCGCACTAGGAACCTGAACTTGGCAACGTTTAACGCTAGAACCTTATCTGGTTAGGGAAGTCTAGGTGTACTATTCGAGGAGCTAGAGGGTGTTAAATGAGATACAATAGGGCTCAGTAAGGTTAGGAGGACAGATGAGGCCTATACGGTGCTACAGAATGGGCACGTCCTTTGCTATCAGGGCTTGGCTCACAGAAGAGAACTGGGAGTGGCGTTCCTAATTCACAGAAACATAGCTGGCAACATAGAGGAATACTATAGCATTAATGAAAAGGTGGTAGGTATCGTAATTAAACTGAATAAGAGATACAAGATGAAGGTGGTACAGGCTTACGCGCCCACGTCCAGCCATGAAGACTCTTCTGTTGAAAGCTTCTATGAAGACGTGGAATCGGCAATGAGTAAGGTAAAAACACAGTATACAATACTGATGGGAGACTTTAATGCAAAGGTAGGGAAGAAGCAGGCTGGAGACCAGGCAGTAGAAGATTATGGCATCGGTACTAGAAACGCCAGAGGAGAGCTACTAGTAGAATTCGCAGAACGCAATAATTTACGGATTTTGAATACCTTCTACCGAAAACGAGGAAACCGCAAGTGGACACGGAGGAGCCCTAATGGCGAAAATAAGAACGAAATAGACTTTATAATGAGTGCACACCCAGGCATCGCGCAGGATGTGGAAGTGTTTGGCAAGGTACGATGCAGTGACCATAGAATGGTGTGGTCTCAAATTCGCCTAGACTTGAGAAAGGAACGACAGAAACTGATACGCAAGAAGCCAATCAATGAGCTAGCACTGAGAGGGAAAGTACAGGAATTCAGAGTCTCGCTTCAGAACAGGTACGCGGCTCTTAGTGAGGAAACCAACCTTAGCGTAGATACAATGAATGATAATCTGACGAGTGTCATTACGGAGTGTGCAGTGTAAGTTGGAGGCAGGGTAGTTAGACAGGACACTGTTAAGCTTTCCCAGGAAACAAAGAATCTCAATAAGAAGTTTCCAATCATGAAAGTCTCAAGTACAACAGACACAATAGAACTGGCAGAGCATTCAAAGTTGATTAATAGGCATAAGGTATGCGATTTAGGAAGTTATAACATGGAGAGAATTGAACACGCTCTGAAAAACAGAGGAACCGTCGAAGCAGTGAAAAAGAAACTTGGGATAGGCAAAAATCGGATGTATGCCCTAAGGGACAAAGAAGGCAAAATAACTACCAATATGGATAGGATAGTTAAAATAGCGGAGGAGCTTTACAGAGATCTGTACAGTAGCCGGGACTACCACGACCTTAATACTATAAGAACTAGCAGTCCCCCAGAACACATCCCACCAGTAATGATAGAAGAAGTCAGAAAAGCTTTCGAGAGCATGCAAAGAGGCAAAGCTGCTGGTGAGGATCAGGTAACATCATATCTGCTGAAAGATGGAGGACAGATTGTGTTAGAAAAACTAGCCACTCTGTTTACGAGGTGTCTCCTGACGGGAAGAGTACCAGAGTCTTGGAAGAATGCTAACCTCAACCTAATACATAAGAAAAGAGATGACAAGGACTTGAAGAATTACTGGCCGATCAGCTTGCTTTCTGTAGTGTACAAGCTATTTACAAAGGTAATTTCTAACAGAGTAAAGAAAATAATAGATTTCTATCAACCAAAGGAACAAGCAGGATTTCTAACAGGCTACTCAACAATCGACCACTTTCATACTATCAATCAGGCAATTGAGAAACGCTCAGAATATAACCAACCACTATACATGGCCTTCATAGATTACGAGAAGGCGTTTGATTCAGTAGAAATATCAGCCGTCATGCAGACACTGTGGAATCAGGGCGTCGATGAAATATATATTAACATCCTGGAAGAAATCTACAGGGGATCAACTGCTACCATAGTGCTTCGTAAATAGAGCAATAGAATACCAATCAAGAAGTGTGTAAGGCAGGGGGGCACAATCTCCCCAATGCTATTTACCGCGTGCTTACAGGAGGTTTTGAGAAGCCTAGAATGGGAACAGTTAGGGATAAGAGTTAATGTAGAATACCTTAGTAACCTGCACTTCGCCGATGACATTGCATTGCTGAGTAACTCAGGGGACGAATTGCAACTCATGATTACGGAGTTAGACAAGGAAAGCAGAAAGGTGGGTCTTAAAATTAATCTGCAGAAAACGGAAGTAATGTACAACAACCTCGGAAGAGAGCGGCGCTTCGAGATAGGTAATAGTGCACTTCAAGTTGTAAAAGACTATGTCTACTTAAGGCAGGTAATAACCGCGGAGCCGAACCACGAGATTGAAGTAACTAGAAGAATAAGGATGGGGTGGAGCACATTTGGCTAGCACTCTCAAATAATGACAGGCAGATTGCCACTATCCCTTAAGAGGAAAGTATATAACAGCTGTATCTTGCCGGTACTTAGCTACGAAGCAGAAACCTGGGGACTTACAAAAAGGGTTCAGCTTAAATTGAGCCCCGCCGCGGTGGTCTAATGGCTAAGGTACTCGGCTGCTGACCCGCAGGGCGCGGGTTCGAATCTCGGCTGCGGCGGCTGCATTTCCGATGGAGGCGGAAATGTTGTAGGCCCGTGTGCTCAGATTTGGGTGCACGTTAAAGAACCCCAGGTGGTCTAAATTTCCGGAGCCCTCCACTACGGCGTCTCTCATAATCATAGAGTGGTTTTGGGACGTTAAACCCCACATATCAATCAATCAATCAGCTTAAATTGAGGACGACGCAGCAAGCAATGGAAAGAAAAATTGTAGGTATAACCTTAAGAGACAAAAAGAGAGCAGAGTGGAATAGGGAACAATCGAGGGTTAAGGATGTCATAGTTGAAATCAAGAAGAGAAAATGGACATGGGCCGGGCATGTAGCGCGTAGACAGGATAACCGCTGGCCATTAAGGGTAACTAACTGGATTCCCAGGGAAGGCAAGCGAGTTAAAGGGAGACAAAAGGTTAGGTGGGCAGATGAGATTAAGAAGTTTGTGGGTATAAATTGGCAGCAGCAAGCACAGGAGCCGGTTAACTGGCGGAACATGGGAGAGGCCTTTGTCCTGTAGTGGACGTAGTCAGGCTGATATTGATGATGATGACGATAATGATCATGACTGTTATGATCACTGTGAAGTGCGGCTTTGTGTGTGTGCTCTCCTCTTTCACGCTCTCCAGTTTTCGAATTCCCTCACCCTGTTCAGGTGTAGGGTTGCAGGCCAGTCATTCCAGACTGCTTAACATCCCTGCATTTCCTTTCCCTCTTGTAACTTCCTTCTTCCCTTTGCTTTTATGTGGCGGCTCGTGTTGCATTTTTCATTATTTTACAGCTGAAACCCGAAATATGGAATACCATCTAGCCCGCTTTCACAGTGTTTTATTATACACCTATTATTATTGGTAGTTCTATATATATATATATATATATATATATATATATATATATATATATATATATATATATATATATATATATATATATATATATATATATGCGTCTTCATCCCGTTTTCTTTTCTATAATAGAAGCCCAGCCGGACAATGTCTAACGAAGACTACAATAAGGAAGACAAGAAACGTTACTTACGACGATGTTAATAAAACAAGACCTACTCTCGATGAATTCTGTGAACGTCGGTACCGTGATGTACAAGGCGCTTTTTACAAAGAAGTGAGTTGAATTGAAAAAACTGTATATGGAAAGGGGGTATTATGAATGCACGTATTGCTATAGATAAATTGCTAAAAGTTGAAGTGGAGGAGAACTTAATTCGGGAGGCTTCGAAGTTGCAAAAGGTTCGCTTTCTGTGTTAAATATTATTGCAGCCGGGATGGACAGTACATGGCAGCTAAATTTTCATATCAGTGGCAAATGCACTCAAGCACGCCCCCAATTTGTGGGCATTATCGTTTGACGTCACGATCTTGTTGAGAAGGAACTTGGCCGAGAAATAGTGAAACTATCAAGTTTTTATGCTGTTTCATCGATGACCTCCACGGGGCCTCTCCTACCTCTTTACGAGTTAACCAACTTCAGGCTGAGTGGAAAGAATGAGTGAGCAAAGCTATATAGTTGGCTGGAGAAATGAAAGTCACATAGCCAAAGCAATGGTATCAGCCACTCTGATAAGCGTCAAGAATGTAGTTCTACTTCTTTACATAAAAAGTGTATCCCACAATGTTTACGCGACCTATGCGTAAAAAACTGCTAACACACAAAAAAACATTATTTTGGAGCTATAATACTAAAAAAATAAAAATTTGCAACAAACTTGCGAGTCTTATAGCATAATCACTATTTCTTGCGAAGAGAGAAACTTGTGTGGCAGAAAAAAAATCTGATTTCAATTTCAATGCACCGATGTGACAACTATTAGTCGCAGTTTTTAGTCGGCGTACGCTCTGCAGAACTGCATATTATTTTATTATTTAAAGCTGGTTCCACCTGAGTGGTAATAAGGGTATTTATGACTGATAACGCTGACCTTTGATGAAATACTTGCTATACGGTTCCCTCGTAATGATGAAATCGGAATGCGAGAAATTTTGCGAGCTAACTTTTAAAAAAAGCTATAACAAGAAACAAAAAGCAGCTTCGCACTTGTTATCACATGTGGACTGGCGGCAAGCGCCTTACCTGGCCAAAGGACGCCGCGCTTCACACTGGTGGTGTCAGGCTTGACCGAAATACGGAAATGGGTGATCTGTCTTATTTCACTCTTTCTTTCCCCTTATCTTTTTGTTTCTCTTTCTACTTCTTGCTTCCTCTTTCAGTGCGTCTCTCATATTCGCTTACACCCTGTCTTATTTTTATCTTTTCTGTAGCTGTTTCTTTCTATTTCTATTCATATTTTCTGGCTGTTTTTATAATTTTCTCTATTACTTCCATTTCTTCCTAACTCTTTCTTTTGCTTGTTTTTTTCTTTGTGTACAGGTTCTTTCGTTTATCAGAGTTACTGGGTACTTCGCTGGACTATTTGGCTCACATGCGCTGGGATTAAAGCAATTGACAATGATTAAGGTTCATAATGATAATAGTTTTATGTTTGCTCTGCACGGACTTATAGCCGCTCTGAATAGCTCCGCTGTTTGAAGTTACACGCATCAACATTACTAGTAGTCCTGAACACTGTCTCGCCTGTTTAGCCGAGAGTGCCAGTTGTGGGACGTAAACACGACGCGAGCTCTTAGTCCTCTCACCATTTCCATGGGCCGTTTTCTTTAGGTAGCGTACAAGGAAGGGACGTCACAATATATGTCCGGTTTTATTACCTGTTTCAATTATGAAGCTTTTACAGCGAAAGCTGCGTGGTGCCGTAGTTGTCCCGTAGTTGTGGCGCCGTAGATGCCGGGTTGTCCACAGCCACCATTTTCGGTGTCCGTAACCACTATCGCGCAAAATAATAAAAAAAACGTAGTTCCTAGAACTCATTGGGGCTTGAACCCGTATCTATTGCTTGCCAGAGCAGTTTACTACCACTGAGCCCCGCTGAGGTAGGAGACTTCTTCGCAAACTTGCCTTATGCAGCCTTGATGTCGCGAAAGGAATCGGGTTAATGTGAGTAATAAAGCGTTTTGGAACAGCAAAAGAACAACGAGGCGTCACACAATGTGAATATCGTAATGCGTGGGTCGTACAATGATTGAACACATTACAAAAGGTTGTTTTTGGTCACTTCTTCCCTATGACACATACCCACGTCAGGCATAATTTCTCATCGTTCTCAGTCACTGCATCAACTATTGACATGAAATTCCTTGCAAGTGTTCACTGAATACCACCCTTCTCGAAAGAATGACGTAAAGTATCATAGGAAGTACCAGCCTACTACATGAATATTATTACTATTAATGACGTAGAGGGCACGCAGCAAGTGTTTTGCAGCAGATACCCAATGGGTGTTTAGAAAAGGCTGTGAAAGACCGCTCTTTTCTAGCTTTCTCTGTGACTGTTGCCCTTCCGTGCAAGCCTGGCGTTTTTTTTTTAAGTTAGCCATGATCTCTTTACTATAAACAAAAAGAAAAAAAAACTCCATGGAGCCATGAAATAACTTCGCGTTGCCTAGCAACCACATGTGCATCTGCGTGCAGCCGCGCGCTCGCTCCGCACGACACAGACCGACGAGTTTATTCTAGTAACGTTGACTCCTTAATCATCCTTGGTTGACTCAGGTGACTCCACCGCCAGCTTTGTGGTACTACGCATGCACCATGACGTCATCATGGCGCGTCGGCGTCTGACTAGCCTGACGTCACTCTCCCACCGGGCACTGCAGCACTGCACATGTGCACGCGCTCCTGCGCTCGGTTCCTTTTGCCGCCTCGATACTGCTCGCGCCGTATTGGTAACGCCTTAGAATCAGCTCGGCTTCGCCTTTCCACCTTGCGCCACTTGAGCAAGCTATGTCCAGTTCTCTTTTTATATATCTTTATCGGCTCGATTCGGATTTATCGGCTCAAATGAGGTATGTGTTATAAAAAAACTGGTATTCCTCTTCTCAATTCCAGACTGTAACGCCTAATCAAAAGAAATGTAAATAATGAAGGAACCTAGCAAACCTATTCAAAGCAGAGTTTTTACTTCCGCGAATCCTTAGAAGGCAACATTTTTGAAAAAATGGCAGCGTATCTACGTGCTTCGCTAGCAGAGGTCATCGAAACACAATAGTCTTCTTTCTTGAGAGAGAGAATAAAACGTTTATTTGACGTTAAGTGCAAGAAAATTGGCAAGTAGGTGCTTCATGAGATGTGGATGCCATCCAGCTGTAATTTTAAGAAACGAAATTTTTCTAGCACGCAAAGTCACTGGCAGGTGGAAGCACTATGTAGTTCTACAGAAGCATAGGAAACACTTGTTAATTTCTTTTCGGTCATAGTGTCACAATGCCAGCGCCACGTAATAAGCACTGCGGTTCTATAATTACGTATCTATATATTTTAGAAATGAAGTACCACATTATCTAATGACCCTGTACTTATGTTGTGCCACAATATGTGAAGTAATATTTTTTTCACTTGAAAATATCAGCACGTATGAACGCAAAAATTAAATCAAGATGGCTGATTGTTTAGGAAAGAGATAAAATTTCGCCACTCTGCTTAATTTTCAGGCAGCAGCAGTAAGACAGACACAAAGATGAGCAGACAGACCATATTTTTTGCGTTGAATGATCTCAAGAAAGACTGTATACCATCTTTAACAAGCTATTGTAGAAGGTTTTGTACCGGTCATGTTTCTGGCTCGAAAAAGTTCAACCATAGTAGTGACTAAAGGCGGTGCAGTTGAAGGTTAAAATGGAAGACGAGACGATGATGCCACGAGCGTTTACTTGAATGTCGTAGAGCGTGAAGACTGGTTTATGACTACTGAGAGACTGAACTCCATCGCTGTTTTATCACCGTGTGACAGCTTCGGAGTACGGCAACATGGCACCGCCTGCGTCGCTGGAATGACCGAATACTCCGAATTTTAGGGGTGAAGTTTTCTATGGTTCAGGACAGTCCATTCCTCCGGCGTAGCCACCATAGCGTATCCAAAGAGAGAACGACACCACAAACAGACATATGAACGAACGTACAGACGTTTCGCCCCATGTATCATCATTCACTCCGTGAATTAGCTGTGATTTTATTATCTTATGACAAACAGAAACAATGCATACTCCAACTGGAATCTGCATAGCGTCACCAGGAGTAAGCGTGCATTGTACACGCGCCTGTAATTCATCATCATCATCATCATCATCATCATCATCAGCCTGACTACGTCCACTGCAGGAAAAAGGCATCTCCCATGTTCCGCCAGTTAACCCGGTCCTGTGCTTGCTGCTGCCAATTTATACCCGCAAACTTCTTAATCTCGTCTGTCCACCTAACCTTCTGTCTCATCCTAACCCGCTTCCCTTCTCTGGGAATCCATTTATAACCCTTAATGACCAGCGGTTATCCTGTCTACGCGCTACATGCCCGGCCCATGTCCATTTCCTCTTCTTTATTTCAACTATGATATCCTTAACCCCCGTTTGTCCCCTAATCCACTCTGCTCTCTTCTTGTCTCTTAAGGTTACACCTACCATTTTTCTTTCCATTGCTCGCTGCGTCGTCCTCAATTTAAGCTGAACCCTCTTTGTAAGTCTCCAGGTTTCTGCTCCGTGGATAAGTACTGGCAAGATACAGCTGTTATATACCTTCCTCTTGAGGGATAGTGGCAATCTACCTGTCATAATTTGAGAGTGCTTGCCGAATGTACTCCACCCCATTCTTATTCTTCTAGTTACTTCAATCTCGTGGTTAGGCTCTGCGGTTATTACCTGCCTTAAGTAGGCATAGTCTTTTACAACTTCAAGTGCACTATTACCTATCTCAAAGCGCTGCTCCTTTCCGAGGTTGTTGTACATTACTTCCGTTTTCTGCAGATTAATTTTAAGACCCACCTTTCTGCTTTCCTTGTCTAACTCCGTAATCATGAGTTGCAATTCGTCCCCTGAGTTACTCAGCAATGCAATGTCATCGGCGAAGTGCAGGTTACTAAGGTATTCTACATTAACTCTTATCCCTAACTGTTCCCATTCTAGGCTTCTCAAAACCTCCTGTAAGCACGCGGTAAATAGCATTGGGGAGATTGTGTCTCCCTGCCTTACACCCTTCTTGATTGGTATTCTGTTGCTTTCTTTATGAAGCACTATGGTATCAGTTTATCCCCTGTAGAATTCTTCCAGAATGTTTATATATACTTCATCTACGCCCTGATTCCACAGTGTCTGCATAATGGCTGATATTTCTACTGAATCAAACGCCTTCTCGTAATCTATGAAGGCTATGTATAGTGGATGGTTATATTCTGAGCATTTCTCTATTACCTGATTGATAGCATGAATGTGGTCAATTGTTGAGTAGCCTGTTCGAAATCCTGCTTGTTCCTTTGGTTGATTGAATTCTAATGTTTTCTTTACTTTGTTAGCAATTACCTTTGTAAATAGCTTGTATACTACAGAGAGCAAGCTGATCGGCCTGTAGTTCTTCAAGTCCTTGTCATCTCCTTTCTTATGTATTAAGATGATGTTAGTGTTCTTCCAAGACTCTGGTACCCTTCCCGTCAGGAGACACCTCGTAAACAGGGTGGCTAGTTTTTCTAACACAATGTGTCCTCCATCTTTCAGCAGATCTGATGTTACCTGATCATCACCAGCAGCTTCGCCTCTTTGCATGCTCTCCAAAGCTTTTCTGACTTCTTCTATCATTACTGGTGGGGTGTCATCTGGGTTACTGCTAGTTCTATAGTATTAAGGTCGTGGTTGTCTCGGCTACTGTACAGATCTCTGTAAAGCTCCTCCGCTATTTTAACTATCCTATCCATATTGGTAGTTATTTTGCCTTCTTTGTTCCTTAGTGCATACATCCGACTTTTGCCTATCCCAAGTTTCCTCTTCACTGCTTTGACGCTTCCTCCGTTTTTCAGAGCGTGTTCAATTCTCTCCATGTTATACCTTCTTACATCGCATACTTTACGCCTATTAATCAACTTTGAAAGCTCTGGCAGTTCTATTTTGTCTGTTGTACTTGACACTTTCATGCTTTGACGCTTCTTAATTAGGTTCCTCGTTTACTGGGAAAGCTTGCCAGTGTCCTGCCTAACTACCCTGCCTCAAACTTCCACTGCGCACTCCGTAATGATACTCGTTAGATTATCATTCATTGTATCTACGCTAAGATAGTTTCCTCACTAAGAGACGAGTACCTGTTCTGCAGCGACACTCTGAATTCCTGTACTTTCCCTCTCAGTGATAGCTCATTGATTGGCTTCTTGCGTATCAGTTTCTGTCGTTCCTTCTTCAAGTCTATGCGAATTCGAGACCGTACCATTCTATGGTCACTGCATCGTACCTTGCCAACCACTTCCACATCCTGCACGATTCCTGGGTGTGCAGTCATTATGAAATCTATTTCGTTCTTATTTTCGCCATTAGGGCTCCTCCATGTCCACTTTTGGTTTTCTCGTTTTTGGTAGAAGGTATTCAAAATCCGTAAATTATTGCGTTCTGCGAATTCTACTAGTAGCTCTCCTCTGGCGTTTTTAGTACCGAAGCCATAATCTCCTACTGCCTGGTCTCCAGCCTGCTTCTTCCCTACATTTGCATTAAAGTCGCCCATCGCTATAGTATACTGTGTTTTACCTTACTCATTGCCGATTCCACGTCCTTATAGAAGTTTTCAACTGAAGCGACATCATGGCTGGATGTAGGCGCGTAAGCCTGTACTACCTTCATCTTGTATCTTTTATTCAGTTTAATTACAATACCTACCACTCTTTCATTATTGCTATAGTATTCCCCTATGTTGCCAGCTATGTTTCTGTGAATTAGGAACCCCACTCCCAGTTCTCTTCTGTCAGCCAAGCCCCGATAGCAAAAGATGTGCCCATTATGTAGCCACGTATAGGCCTCATCTGTCCTCCTAACCTCACTGAGCCCTATTATATCCCATTTAACACCCTCTAGCTCCTCGAATAGTACAGCTAGACTTCCCTCACTAGATAAGGTTCTAGCGTTAAACGTTGCAAAGTTCAGGTTTTAAAGGCGGCCTGTAGTCCAGAGATTCTTAGCACCCTCTGCTGCGTTGCAGATCTGACCACCGCCATGGTCAGTTGCTTCGCAGCTGCTGGGAACTGAGGGCCCTGAGTCATTTTACGTATGCATGTGGGAAGTGGTGTCCAGATACTGCACCAGGGTGGCCAATCCTTCTCTGGTGAGGGAGTGCGTTCCCGGTGGTGGTTACCGGTGAGGCCGCACCTCATGCCTCTTAATGCAGTTCCATCAACACGCGGTTTTTTTTTTCTGGTTGGGAACTGCGCGGCACCGGGATTTTAACCACGGACCTCTTGCATGCGAGGCGGATGCTCTAACCACTATGCCATCGCCGCACCCGGATTGTTATTTTCTAATTGTAGGTTTCAGCGGTGTATCAGTCAAGTTTGTGGTTGTTGTTATAAAAATGTTTTATTGAAATGAGATTTCTGCTGATTACGCCCTTAATTAAGGGTCTAGAGAGTACGGAGTTAGGCCTCCGATTAGCCTATGGGGTGCTGTTTATTGCTATATTAAGCGGACAAAATTTCAATTCGTTTGTGAGGTGATGTTACCAAGTTAATCTTTTTTAGTGATTAGGATTAATTTTGGTCACAAAATAGTTCCGGTACTGTTACTCCTGTCCTGATGAAACTTGAGTGGCGACAGGTCTACAATTAGGGCTTTGCACTGTATGAGTTAGAAGTTTCCCGGTAGGTTACTAGCAAAGTTAAAAGCGATCGTAAGGGAAAAAAACACGTGGTTCAAGACTTTGATCTTACGGGCGTACCTTTCTCCCGAGCAGTCAGCCACCCTCCTCTTCTGAGCGAGGGAAGACGTGGGCGCCACACGTTTATTAGCGGCTTTCGTTATATTCTTTCTAACTCTGTATCTTCCGGTTACCTTAAGCTATCAAAATTATTTTTACACGGAAAGAACCGGACTGTTGTGTTCTAAAAGAAGATATTAGCCATTTTTCAGTGGCGTTTGTAGCTCCTTTTGAAAATGTGTTTTAATGAAATGAGCTTTTTGCTGAGTACCACGTTAATTAGGGCCTTGATTGTACAGAATTGGGCCTCCTGGTAGCCTGTGGGGTGCGGTTTATTATTATATTAAGCGGACAAAATTTGAATGCGTTTGAGAGGTGATATTACCAATTTAATCTCTTTAGTGATTAGGCCTAATTTTGATTGCGGAATAACTCTGGAACTATTAAACCTAGCCTAATCAAACTTCAGAAGCGTCAGGTCTACCCTAAGGACTTTCAACTTTATAAGTAAGAAGTTTCCCGGTAGAATATTAACGAAGCTACAAGCGATCGTAAAAAACACGTGGTCTGACTGTTGTTCTTTACACAGATTCACACTGTTTTCCGCTCCTAAAATTTAAAATTTTCGTTTGTAATAGCAGTATTTGTAGCGGTTGAACTCCTCGTATCTTTACGAACAAATAGACACCACTCTGACCCTCCTTGAACCCAAATTGCTAAAGTTATAGGCAGATATGTGCAGAGCTCACTTACACGTGCTGCTGACGCGGCCACTCCCGTGGCTCCATCCCTGTAATTCAACAGGCAGGTAAAAGAAGCTAGCCGTGAATTTCAAGATTTCCTTTTTTTTTGACGAAAAGCTTTTAAATCACATTGACAAGCATGAAAATTTTATTACAGCCTCCGGACAACCTCCCACACTACAAGCTCGAACACTGTATGATTACTTGTAGTTCCTTAACGATTCCTGGAAAGCTAGCAGTCTACGATGCGCCAGACGGCACTCCGTGCGATAGAAGCGCTCCGCGCAAGGTAAGGCCTGGAGAATAACTTCGCATTATTTAGCCTTTTTGTACCAGACTGATGGAAACATGAAATGCAAAATATTTATACATGCATCGAAAAAAATAGGTGTTGAGGCGCGGCTGCTTGACAGCACGTGGATGATGGCAATGTAGGAGAAAAGGAGGTGAATGCATTATATTGATACCCTCTACAGCATGTTCACCAGTGGCGGCTGTGCTATCTCCTTGAACGTGTTGCCGCAGAAGTGAGCTGTGGCGGGTGCAAAAGCAGCGCATACAGAGAGCATCAGAGGCCTCACAATTATCGTCTTCCCACACACTTGATGTTTGACGCAGGGTTATGTACAAAATTGCTGACAAACACTCAAGATTGGAGTACAAATAACGCTCGTGTGACCTCATTATCTTTCTTACGTAACTGCAGCATGTGCAAAGCGAATCACGCCTCCTAAGTGAGCAAATTAATTTGTAAGCTCATGCTTTAAGCGATACACAGTTCGAAGAAAATTACAAAGCTCATGACAAAAACGTTGTCTGACGTACATGTGCATAATTTTTGTTCCTGCTATCGCGTTGCTTTCGTCTGTCTGACAATGTTGTTAGTCAAGAAATAACCTATTTCTCGCGAATTTTTCAGCTCCTTTTTAATTTTGTAACTTGTACGCTGTACCTGCGGTGCGGTAAGGAGTGCACACACTAATATACCACAGGAATCAAGATATAAGCTCTGTCTAATAATTTGCATTGTGTACGTGTACCTGTTCGTAATTTACAAGGCACCTCGTGTTATATTTAAGTTATAAGGGCACGTTTCACCTTTCCATCTGACGCACGAAAAACGCATGATTGGTGAAAATGAATATAGAGTAATCAGTACGCTGAGGTGTAACAGTAACCTTTAGCGGCTAATATGCAGTGAGATAACGAACTGTGATTTAGTATTGGTCATGGTAATAATAACTCAATAACATGCTTGAAATTGTATTTCAGATGTGCATAAACACACACTGTCATCTTCTTAAGGAAAAACGTATGGATACATTTCTATATAATTTGACTGTGTCCGTCTTGTAAAGTAACTGAATAAAAACAGGTAATGTTTCACGGAACGTGCATCTTCCGATACAGAAAAGGACTGGTAAAGCATTCACATTTACAACCATTTCACTACCAAGCGCATACTGTTCTTTGGCAGAGAATAACATATATATATATATATATATATATATATATATATATATATATATATATATATATATATATATATATATATATATATATATATATATATATATATATATATATATATATATATATATATGAGTTCTTTTATTCAGCAATGAAAGCCGATTATTGCAGTTCAGACTCGACGACTGCTTCACCTCCCCCTTTGGTGCGGCAGATGGAGACTGAAGATTAGGGCACTGCATATTCGCAAGGCACCCTTGCACCTGCTTGCACAGCTTCGCGCGAAGGTGTTATCCCCCTCACTTTGGTTCTTCCAGAGTGCTGTTAAGTTTATGTGCCCGCCCAACTTATCAAGAAGCTTTGAGTACAATCCTGGTTAACTGGGTGGAGTTTTTAGCAACCCACTATAAAACATACTGATTCATTTCCGGAAAACACTTTTCCGCGCAGCCCTCCGCTCGTGAAATCTTGCAACATGCGAATAATTAATGATGCGTTTGTGAGACTATTTACAAAGAATCATTGTTCATAATTGCTCGATGCACGATATACCTAAGTATGTGTCGCAGAAATAAAACGGCATGACGTGCAAATAAGGGCGCTCAGTATATTTATATAAACAAAATACACATTACCTCTGCTACTTTTTGGCATCAAACTTGGAGCCACTAGGTTTCAATAATTTACAATAATATCATCAGTACAATGCTGAGCTGCCATGCGAGCGAGAGCAAGATGAGGATCAAGTGCTTCCTCGCGGCTTCAAGTAGACAGCCAAACGTGATCGCTAAGTGCATCTAATGGAGCGAACGCATGAATAAGCCTAAGGATTCGGATGTTGTAGGTAAGCAGTTGATTTAGTCTTGCGATAATCACAGGTGATTGCTCCGCCCTGTTTCCTCTTTCCTAATTACATTGAACGAATGTTTTTTTTTTGTTCCCGTTTTTTTAAGAAGCGCGGGCAAGCTCTTCAAAAGTCATTCGTAGCGCGACGTGACTGTGCATAAGCAGGTGGCCTGTGTGCTATTCCTCACGCAGTATTGTCCCGGACGCCTATCTCACTGCACCACACCCACACATAAGTTTCACTCTTCACCACTGACGTTTAGGCTTGCCTCGCGACAGTGTAAATGATATTGTGTTTCCGCGTGGTCATTGGATATTCAAAAAGCCGGGGTCCTGACCTCTCTTCAATGTTTTGACTGCTACAGACTTCGCTTCTATGGAGAGCCATATACTACTAAAAAAGTAATTGAGCTGGTTAGAAGTGAATACCTGGCTTCGACGTATTACCACAAGCATCGCTTCACTTCATACAAAACGGCGTACATCTTATACATACGCAGAGTTTTTTTTTTTTTTTAGAGGGGGTTCGGAGGACGAGAAACTCGGAAAAACATAGTTTTTTTTTTCTACTGACAATTGCGTTGGGCCTGTTCCGACAATCCAATAACCAGAGTGCCAAAGTTACCAAAATACTTCAAAATAAATATTGCGTCTAAAATTTCCATGTACAGCCAACTATCACCGGTATTCAGGAGTAAATTCAAGTTTGGCTGGGTTTCAATCAGCTCGTAATAAATTGCAGTGAATGGACAATACAGATACAATACAAATCTGTATTTTGAATAATATTATCTTGGGTTTAACGTGCCGGAACCACGATACGATCATGAGCCACGCCGAAGTGGAGGGCTTAGAAACTACTTAGCCACCTGGTGTTCTTTAACATGAACTTACATCTCTCAGTAGACGGGCTTTTACCACTGCGACCAATATCGTCGTCTTTCTGGAGTTAGCCGTATTTCTAGCGCTAATATATGTCACCCAGTCATGCACCTATAATTCTGTTAATGTAACTCCAGCCTATTCGCGGGAGCATCTCAAAGTGGAGCATGACAGAGCACTGATCAAAATCGCATGAAACTGCTGGCGCAGATTGGTCGCTGAGGCTGAAAGTAGCTTGGGGAGAAACACCTGCTTCGCTGATAGCTATAGTGCCATAGCTGATGCGACAGGTTGAATGATAACTAGCGCTCTCACAGGCAGAGAGCAACACTCGGCGGCTGCACCAAAGGTAGAGATCAAGCGTCCATGGTTCAGAGATTGAAAGGAGACAGTGGCGGTGAAGGAGGGAGGGGTTGGTAACAACTACGGATGTTGAAATGTGAAGCACGGCTGTCATATTGTCTGAAATAATTAAATATGTACTAATTTGGGAATCATAATTTTTATATTAGTGAACTTTACTTTCAGAGCGCAATTAGAGGTACTAGTTTTGGGGCATTGAATATTTATTGAGGTTGAAGACATAATATCAACGATAGTTTGTTTTCAAAGTGACTGACGATAGGACATCAACAGCTACAAATGCTTTTACACTGGATTCTGCCTTTCGCTATTCTAGGTTTTCAACTGCCTATATACGCCAAGTGGTTCGATTTCGTTCAGTTTTTGGCTTCACACGAACACTGGTAATTCCGTGGTAATCTTTTGAAAAGTTTTTGTTCATAGTGTTATCCGTTTAAAGCGGGAGTAGCTGAAGTGACAAGTTATGAGGTTGACTGACCTGTATTGTAGAGCCTCGTGAACATATTTAGGCTATACAGTAGCACAGTCAGCTCTGATGCTCAGTTTAAAGCAATACATCCAAGAAAGTATTGCTAGGATGTGAGGCTTGAAAACTTCGTTGCCGAAATGCAAACATGCTCTGATATTTGGATAATAAAAACACCAAGAGCACTTATACGAGGTGTGTCTGTCATTATCCTATAATGGTATTAGGGTGTTTTACCGCACATATCAATCAAGCACGTATAGAAAGCAACAGCTGAGGACTATTGATGAGCGCATCCTGAAATGAAACGTTCACTTTGTAGATAGCCCTTGCTTAAAATTGCACTCCAATCTGCTTGAGAATTTCATCGAAAATTTCTGTGATAATCAGCGAATCATGGTGTGTCATCTTCGGGCTTTCGAGAAAACCTGTAAAACAAAAGGCAAACGAAATCAAAAGTTAAACATTTTATTACAAACGCTGCATCTATATATGTTGCTCCTCTTGCATTTTTACATCCACGTACTTTTGTCGATTCAGCTGGATTTCGGGACTTCGTTAACTGAACAAATATTGACATTGATTTATATAAAGTATCAAATATGCGTAAGTCATAAAGAAGCATGCACACCATTGATTTCAGTGCAAATTCATGCGTTCAAATTCTTTTTTTTGTAATTATTGGAAGGCTTGTAAATTTGAAGCTTGTCGAAAATTCTGGCACAATTTATTTATACAATGTTTTATATTACTCCTTCAATGTCTGCTCGCGAAAAAGCAATCTCTCTTTTTCTGAAATATTAACGCATACTTAACAAAGATACGAGCTTCAGCTATTATATACCCCACGATTTACTATTTCTCGTTCACTATGCGAACGCTTCTGTACAAAAAAAATTTGTACGGTACACAAGCATCGATGTAAAACTAATAAGAGCAGGCTTTGGTTTAACACCGAACAAAATTTGCAGGAAAAACCAAAGAGTTTAACTATATGAAGTCTCTCGTTTGCCCTGTTATACTTAACTGGGGGAAGGGCACGTAAAATTACGAAAGAAAAAAATAATCCTCTGTAACGACACCACGGAGTAACAGCTGTAGCCACGCACATGCAATATCTGTATAGTAGAGCAGGATTTGGACACACTGCGTTGTACATTCTTTTCAAATGAAATAGTCTCTTTCTCACGATTTTTCACCACTGCCACCGTGGTAGTGCATCATTGGTGATGGTGTTTGGCTGATTACCCAAAGATGTGGGCTTGATTCAAGCCATGGCGCCCACATGTCTTCGCAGGCGAAATGCTAGGTGCACGTGTACTTAAGAGCCCATTAAAGAGTCTCAGGTAGTCGAAATTTCCGGAGCTCTTAACAACGATGTGCCTTATACTGATATTGTTGTCATGGCACGCAAAGCCCCTGAAACTATCACCCATCTCTCACCTTCATGCAGACATCTCCTCACTTCTTCTGCTTCGTACCGCAGGCCACTCGAGTTTGGGAAGTTGAGAGGCACGGAAGGCGCAGGAAGTTGTATCTCGAATTTTCCCGCTGGTGACTCGACACAAGTTGGCGCGTGGAATGGAGGGTGGATCTGTGCGGGGAAGAACGAAAAAAGAAACCGTGATTCATGTTGTAACAACCGATGAAGCAGGTCAGCCACGGGCCACGTGAAGGGATAAGATGGCAGCGTATGTCACGATATAGCCCGAGATAGAAAAAAAGGGGAAAAAAAGAAACCTTGAAGCAATTTTACTCGCTCGAATAACTTGAAGCAACATAAAAAAAGAGGACAAGTATAGGGAACACACACGATAGGATGAGCGCTAAAATGCCCGTTTATCGGGTTTGTCCTCACTGTTTATTTTTTTTTTGTTTGGGGGGTTGCATTAAGTTATTAGCAAGATGTACCGACTCACCCAAACCAACAAATTGTTCTTATAATACATTTTACATTTTTGAGGTCGCTTCAGTTTTGACGTTATTCTGCCTTTATTGATTGTATCTTTAGGCACGCCATATCATTTGTTTTGTTTTGATTGATTGATTTGTGGGAGTTAACGTCCCAAAACCGCCATATGATTATGAGAGACGCCGTATTGAGGGCTCCGGAAATTTCGACCACCTGGGGTTCTTTAACGTGCACCCAAAGCTGAGCACACGGGCCTACAACATTTCCGCCTCCATCGGAAATGCCGCCGAAGCCGGGATTCGATCCCGCGACCTGCAGGTCAGCAGCCGAGTACCTTAGCTACTAGACTACAGCGTCCCACACTCCGTCGTATGCATGGCCTCTAACCTAATACATTTACCTGTTATAAATTCTGGTTTCTTAAACAAGTGCTACCCCAAAGAATTTTGGTCGCCATGCCAAGACCCTTAATTGACGACCATGTCACCCGTTTTACTGCAGACGTATGTCCCGATCACCCATGTCACACGCATGATGCCACATACCTCGATACGACCTTACGCTCAATGATCGCCCCGGATCTCAAACCTGAAAAGTCAGCCACGCTATGCCACCTTCTGGCTTCATACCGCGACGTATTCGACATCGACAGCCATCTACTAAGTAGGGCGGGGTGCGTTGAATTGAATGCATATCTCTTTTAGCGGTCACTGACAAGCTCCCGCTTTGCAGAAACAATATCGAGGCGGCGTGCCAACAGTTAGCGGAAGCGTGGGACCTTTTCTATTTTATTTACGACAGCGGCCGCTGGAGATCAGTCGATGTACGGTTCTAAGCTATTCGACAAGTGCTCGCCCGTTCGAACTCATATTGCTCACGATGGTAGCACGGATGAGCTCGAGCTTCAGCGTAGAAGCAAAACAAAAGAAAATGAAAAAAGCGTTGGAAGCAAGCCTTACGTAAGTTCACTTTCACGCGAGCAACCGCCACTGGCGATACGCCGAAAGTGTGCCCGTTTTTGGTGGTATTGTTCTCGGGTTTTTTTTTTTTTTCAAAGCCTAATATCTAGCGCAGGCGTTCAGGTAACGACCTGCCTTCAACGATTCTGGTTCGATCATTCACGGCACTGTAGCTACTGCGAAAAAATATTTACACCACCTCTCGCTTAAGGGGACCATGACGTCATGCAAATCTGCACGGGGGGAGCACACCGCGCGAGAGGATGCCGACAATCAACGGCTATGAACAACGCCGACGTGCTCTGTCTCACGGAAACATAGCAC
Source organism: Rhipicephalus microplus (assembly GCF_013339725.1). Taxonomy (NCBI): domain Eukaryota; kingdom Metazoa; phylum Arthropoda; class Arachnida; order Ixodida; family Ixodidae; genus Rhipicephalus; species Rhipicephalus microplus. The sequence continues at coordinate 111,001 of NW_023611326.1, forward strand.
GCATTTCCACGAGGAGTGTACGCGCGGAAAGCGCAGCAGAGCAGAGAGAGGGGCAGTGGGATGGCCTTGCGCAGTGGAAGTGTGGACGCAGCACTGCTGAGAAAGCATTTAGGTGCCTTGATATGGGAGGGTTTAACGTCCTAAAACCGCCGCATGGTTATGAGAGACGCAGATTTAGTTGCCTTTGCCGCCGACTCAGAAGAGAGGGGATGCGCAGGAGAGGAGTGAGAGCGGGAGGAACGGGCACGCACTATAAGGGTGGTCATGTGTCCTCGCACCTTCTTGCGCTCACGTGAGAGGGGGCGGACGATTAACCATAGAGTTTCCTAAAATTAACAGCAGAGGACACTGACGCTGAGATCATTCAGTGACCATGGAAATAAAGGGTAGTACACGAATTTGCACAGTCTTCGTACTTGCGGGCGGAGAATCGCACTTGTTGCTTTGTTTATTGCCATGTTTTGGTTTCGTTTCGAAGGAAAGAACGAACTCTTTTGAACTTTGTGTCGCTATTTGAAAAGGTAAGCCTAAAAGAATAGGATGGTGAAGCGCAACAACTGAACATTTGCTGATTTTGGTTTTGTGAGAAAACGGCTTCAAGCCGCACGAACACACACGTAGCCAGAAGTACGAAAACTAGACAAGTCCGTGTACTACCCATCATTCTCATGCTCGCTGAACCACCGTACGTTACAGCTCCCATAGGATGGATGGATGGATACGGCTGTACTTTTTAGATCGGGCGGTGGCTAGCACCACCAAGCCGTAATACTTAATGAACCAAAAACTATATTCACTTTTTTTCCTTTAAATAATGAGGTAGAGTATTCGTACTTTGCAGTGAAATGTTTAATTTTCACTCGTGCCTTGTCTTTAGCCACCAATCAGATAACCTCCATCTAGTTAATTCCACTTGCTTAGAGTCTATTTTGCCCTCCCTGTCCCAAAACCCCAGTGGTTTGAAAAACTCTGCAACATCATCCTGAACCATAGAGTGAAGCCATTTACAGAACATTATCAAGTGTTTGGCAGTTTCTTCTTCCTCTCCACACGCACTGCATACTCTTCGTATTTGGCCCGTTATGTCTTGGTTCGCAATACTCCCGTCCTGGCCTCAAACAATAGAGACCAACCCCGAGTATCATCATAGATCCTTTCCTTGGCGATTTCCTGCATAAAAGTTCGATAGATCTCTAGTGCGGACTTTCTAATCATGCCAATTCCCCACATATCGGTCTCACCTTCCTTCACCTTTTTCTTAACCGATAATTCTTTTTGATTTGTCTCCCTGCTGTTTTCTAAGTATTTACCAGTTCATTTTCTGGTTTGCTTCCTCCAATTTTTATCGACATTCTTCATGTACAAGTAGCTGAAAACCTTCCTAGCCCAACGCTCCTCCCCCATTTCTCTCAATCGCTTCTCAAATTTTATCTTGCTGCTAGCTTCCCTCCCCTGAAATGATGTCCATCCAATATCACTTTGTACTACCTGATTTGGTGTATTCCCCTGAGCTTCTAAGGCAAGCCTACTTATTCCACGTTGCTTAATTTATAATCTTGCTTGAACTTTTGATCTCATGCACAAGACCACATTACCGAACGTCACACCAGGAACCTTGACCCCTTTCCATATTCGTCTCACAACATCATACCTATTGTATTTCCACAGTGCCCTGTTTTTCATTACCACTCCATTCCTGCTACCTTTAGTCGTCACGTATATTTCGTGTTCCCTTAGGTACTCGGACCCATTGCTTATCCATACGCCCAGATATTTGTATTTATCTGTTTTCTCTAGCGTGACCTCCTGTATTCTAAGCTCACTACCTTCATTGTCGTTAAAAGTCATGACTGCTGATTTTTCTTTACCAAATCTGAAATCCAACCTATCTCCCTCATTACCGCAGATGTCCAACAATATCTGCAAATCTTCCTTGTTGTCAACCATTAGCACTATATCATCTGCGTACATCAATGCCGGTAGTGCCTGTTCAAAGAGTTTTCCTTGTTTGACGAAAGAGAGGTTGAAGGCCAGTCCACTTCCCTCTAATTTGGCCTCTAATCCTTGTAGGTACATCATGAATAATAAGGGTGACATGGGACACCCCTGCATAAGCCCCCGTTTTATCTCTGCAGGCGTGAATACCTGTTTTTCCCACTTTAAAACTACCTTGTTACCTTTATAGATATCATTTAAAAGATTAGTGACTACATCTTCTATGCCTATTGTGTCCAGCATTCCCCACAATTCCTCTTGAACCACGCTGTCGTACGCTCCCTTGATATCCAAGAATGCTAGCCACAGGGGCCTGTGTTCCTTTTCTGTTATTTCGATGCACTGCGACAGTGAGAACAGAATGTCTTTCAACCTCCTGTGTTTCCGAAACCCTTTCGGCAGTTCCCCCAGCACTCCTTCATCCTCTATTCATGCCTCCAGTCTTTCCTTTCTAATCTGCATCGCCAGCCTGTAGAACACTGATATCACTGTTAAAGTGAATTGAATTGAGTTTTATTGAAATAAAAATAGTGTACAGTATACAACAGTGTAAAAAATGCATCTTTGTCCCTACCCAAAGGCTAGTTGGGATTCATTCAAAAAGTGATTTCGAAAAGGGCATGTCTTTTACACACAAAAGAAAGTTTACAAATGCAAGTATTTTACACATGGAGAACTGAACATAACGTAATGAATTTACAGTGCTTGGCGAATGATCATGATCACTGTTATAGGACGGTAGTTGTTTATGTCAGCTTTGTGCCCCTCTCCTTTATAGATCATGCTTATCCTGCTAAGTTTCCATCCATCGGGAACTTCAACATCGATTATTATTTTTCTCACTGCCTCTCTCAAAGCCTACTTAGACTTCAGACCTAATTTCTTTATCAGCATAATTGGAATGCCATCTGGGCCTGTTGATGTACTGCTAGGAACCCTTTTCTCAGCCCTTTCCCACTCTTGTTTTGAAAATGGAGCCATTGCGCCACTTGATTCATCCTTGTCTATTGTGGTTTATAAAGCACTTCTTTGTTGAAATTTTTCTGTCACCCTTGTTCTTATATATTCAATAGCTTCGTCCCCTTCTAGCCTAGCACCTTGAGCTGTAGTTTTAAACCTCTGCTCTAGGCTCGTCTCATTTCTTAGGGAGTTTAGATGGTTCCAAGAGAGAGGGAGAGAGAGAGAGAAAGGAAAGGCCGGGAGGTTAACCAGATATTGGCATCTGGTTTGCTACCCAGCGCTGGGGGCGGGGAAGTATAGGGGCAAGAAAGAAGGGTTAGATAGAGAAAAAAACGCACGCGCACTAATAAAAAAAACGAAAACACACACAGGAAGGGCGTCCTAGCTACAACCGTTCAGTAAGGCCGGTCGATCGCAAAAAGTGTAGTAGCGCTTTCAGAGCCCTCTTCTGTGAAGTCGCATCCTGACGATACTGCAGAATTCTCTGCTACGACAGAGGTTGATCATCTAATTTGTTGAGTTCCTTGCGAAGGCACAGTCGTTGTTTACTATACGCTAGGCAGTCACAAAGAATATGTTGCATTGTTTCCTCTTTGCCACAATGGCCACAGGCTGCGGTGTCGGCCATCCCAATGCGGAAAGCGTAGGCGTTGGTAAACGCAACGCCCAACCACAGCCTACATAACAGGGTCTGGTCTGCTCGGCAAAGCCTCGACGGGACTTGAAGACTTTGTGTAGGGTCAAGCGAGTACAGTCGGGCATGCTTGAAGTGTGGCTGATTCCATCGCGATGTGGTTTGCTGGCGAGCAAATCTGCGGAGCTTTCGTGCAGCATCTGTTCTATAAAGTGGTAGTCGCAGTTTATGATCTTCTGTGTGGGCTGAGCGGGCAGCTTGATCGGCCCGTTCATTGCCGATGATTCCGCAGTGACTGGGAAGCTGAAATGTAATTTGGTGCCCTTTCTCAGTCAGGTGGTGTATAACCTCTGCTATCTCTAGTACCAGCTGCCCGTGTGCTCCAAGGCGTAAGGCTGATAGTAGAGACTGCAGTGCCGCCTTCGAGTCGCAGAAAATAGTCCACTTGCGTGTAGGTTGATCAACTACAAATTGCAACGCGGCACGAAGTGCTGCCAATTTTGCTGCCGTTGATGTTTTTGCGTGAGATGTCTTGAATTTAATTGTCGTGGCCAACCTTCGTATCACTACTGCTCCTGTAGAGCTGTCCGGCTGAACCGATCCGTCAGTGTAGAGATGTGTGGAGTCTTGATATTTCTCATACAAGAGAAGTAGTGTGAGCCGTTTAAGAGCCGGTGACGACAAATTGGCCTTTTTTTGGACGCCAGGTATGTTAATATTAATCATTGGTTGAGCGAGGCACCATGGCGGAGTCACAGGTCTAGCGGCCGGAGAGAACGAAGTTGGGATCGACTCACCATGTGCGGTCACTGTTTGGATAGTTCCAAATTTTCGCAGCTGCCTTTCTATCTTTTTTATGTACTTCTGCCAGCCACTGAGCTCACTTTCTTCTAATCTTTTCATTGATCTGAAGGGATGCATTCCTTCTACAGCTTAGAAAGATTTCCTATTTTCTTTCAACATCATCTGTCAGTTCACCCCGCTGCTTAGCATGTCTATGTTCCCTAGAGGCTTCCTGATGTTTTGTTATGGCTCTCTTAACTTCCTCATCCCACCAAATTTTGGGTTTTGTCTTCTTTTTCGGGGAGACTTGTCAGGTGCCTTAGCAAGCTCTAGCTCAAACAGTCTAATTAGATTCGTGTATGTCCACACTGCTTTATTATCCTCAGTGATTACTTTTTCAATTTGTTTAGTGGCTATTTCGATTTGCCCTTCTGAATGAAAATTTTTTGCTGGTTGCTCATCTTGTCTCCTTCACACTTTCACTGCTCTTCCAAAACTTAGCTTGATACGTTTGTGATCACTACCCAGAATTCTGGAGCCAGCTTCATCTATCTGCATTCCCCTGAGCTTATCATACATCCTATGTGACATCAGGGTGTTATCTATCGTCGACTGCAGCCTTCCTACCTCCCATGTTATTTGCCCTTCACACTTCTCGGTACTGTTGCAAATGATCAAATCAAGCGTTTCACACATATCCATGATCGTTTTGCCTGTCGAGTCGGTATACCCATCTATATCTTCTATGTGCGCATTCATATCTACTAGTATAATTATCTCATACTCTCCTCCTAACTCCTGAATGTCCTTTGACATGCACTCTACCACTGCCTGGTTTTCTTCTCTGGCCTTTGCTTCCGTCCACAAGTGCACGAAACCAAGGAGTGTCATTTGTCCTGCCACTTTCCCTTTTAGCCATAAATGTTCTTTGCACTCCTGCTTGACCCTTTGCCAGTCTGTACTTTTATGAATGAATGCCCCAATACCACCCCCTTTCTGCTGCCTTCTGTTCTATTACAATATTCCCATGCGTAGTCCAGATTGTTAGGAGGTTGTTCCACGTCCCTGAGATGTGTTTCTACAAAACCGTATACCATCGGCCTCTCCTCCCTTAGCTGTTCTTCTATCTCTTCCCACTTCAGCCTGTTGCTACCACCCTGCATGTTAATATACCTGTCTGAATTGTCTCGGCGCTCGTGGCTACGCCTATTTCTGCCCCGGACTCTATCTATCTTAGGTACTGGTGTCACTTTGGAATCGTATCTGTCCATACCACCTATCCAAGAGTCTCCCTGGTTGTTTTCCTCGTTACTAGCTATCCTGCACCCTGAAGGGCCCACTTGCTCCCCATAAAAGGCTACTGCGCGTCCTGCAAGTCACCAACCCACCTCATGACCTAGCCGCCCATCGAAGTGAATTCCGTCTCGTTGAAAACCACCCCAACTATGCACCTCTCTGTTTACTTCCACCACCTCAAAGCCTTTCTCTCGACTCATGCACCATATCTCATGGTTCCCGTTGACTACCACTCTTTGCAGGTTGCTATCATGCACCGGTGCCCCCGGTATCGTGCATATCACTACCTGTACCTGAGGAGAAGTGGCGTGCATGTCATCGATTCCTTTCACCAGTGTGGTTGCTAGTCCTGCTGTATCTACATTTAGGACATCGTTTAAACCCCCTGAAATTATCACGAGGTTTCGTCTATCAGCTGTAGTTTTTAGTTTTGCGCTCGCTTGCCTCATGACTGCTTCCAGCTCTCGTCCTGAGTACGCCCCTACTGCAACCCTCTTGTCACCTCTTACCCTCTCTTTGATGGCTTTCGTGCTTCGACCTAAATTTGAGTCCCCGGTGATTATCACATGCTGTGACTTTTCAGCTAAAGCATCCTGCACCTGTGGATTACTTGCACCTCTGACGCCGACTGCCTTGTCCCCTCCCCGCCCCATCACTACTT